>JASAMX010000725.1:0-14764 GCA_030248175.1 Microlaimidae sp. YZB2_3
ATAAGATAAAGATAAGAATGTACCACTCAATACAAAAAATCGCACCCATCCGTATCGTTTTCTTTGCCATAACAAACCCCCCGGGGGCTTTATGTACCCCCCCGGGGAGAGCAGCATAAACCCCCCGGGGGAGTATATAAACCCCCCGGGGAGCATATAAACCCCCCGCAGGAGTATATAGACCCCCAGGGGGAGTATATAGACCCCGCCGGGGGAGTATATAGACCCCCCCGGGGGAGTATATAGACCCCCCGGAGGACCATATAAACCCCCCGGGGGAGCGCATGCTCCCCCAAAATTAAAAAAAAATTTTTTTTGTGGAAACGCGTCGCCGCGGCGCGGTTGTCTCCTTGATTGTAGAAACAGTATTTATTATGTAAAAATAGTGTTTATTTTGTAATAAAGTTATTTTTTATCGAAATTTTATTGAAATTTCCGTTAAACGTGAAATACAAACCAGAAAGAAAGTTTTTGTATAATTGTAAGTTTATTGTTTATTTTTTGATCAACTACATTTTGTAAATTACATAGCAAACGATAAGAACGACTTTTTATACATAATAAATGCAGTTTCTACAATCAACGAGACAACCGCGCCGCGGCGACGCGTTTCCACAAAAAAAAATTTTTTTTTTAATTTTGGGGGAGCATATACACTCACCCGGGGGGTTTATATGCTCCCCGGGGGGTCTATATACTTCCCCGGGGGTCTATATACTCCCCGGGGGGGTCTATATACTCCCCAGGGGGGTCTATATACTCCCCCGGGAGGGGTTTATATGCTCCCCCAGGGGGTTTATATACTCCCCCGGGGGGTTTATATACTCCCCCGAGGGGGGGGGGGTTTATGTACCCCCGGGGGGTACATAAACCCCCCGGGAGGGTTTATTTATGGCAAACCGATGCACGGATGGGTGCGATTTTTTGTATTGAGTGGTACATTCTTCTCTTATATATTCTTGCTACCACGCAATTTGATTATTGTATACTATTTTCAGAAAAAAAAAATACTGGGTGTCTGAAGTAGCGATGTTCCCCGGAGCTCCGGAGAAACCCTCGGAACTATTTTTTATGCTAAACTTAATAAATAAAATTGATGCCGCAGATCATACATGGGCAAGTTGGTCCGGATTGGGAAGGGTTAAACCCCAAATTAGGGGGCGGGGTTAAAATCCGAGAAACGCAAAATACCCATATCGTTTTTTTTTCTGGAGTGCATTTTACCCATATCGTTTTTAGATTTTGAAGAAAAAATAGGTAAAAAACGCTAATTTTAGGTCAAAAAGCTCTTTTTATAGCATTTTTAAACTTTTTATTGCTTAGAACATTCATTTTGACCTCAAAACTTAAGTTTGAAAGTAGTTAAAAGTCAATTTTAAGACATTTTTTTCTTCATTTTCCAAAATTGGGGGGTTAACCTTTCCCCCCCCCACTTCTGAGTGGGGGGTTAAACCCCCTTCTCAGAATTTGGTGGGGGGTTAACCCCCCCAACCCCCCCCCTCCCGTGCCCATGTATGCCGCAGATTATTTGTTAAAATTTTTTGTTAACTAAATTTTTTCCAAAACTTATTCAAAACAATAAAAATAGTCTTAAAAATAAAGATAAAGTAATTTTAAATATATTTCAAGCTTAAATAAGCTTAAAATCACTCATTTATAGGGCGGAGCTCCGGAGATTTCTTAGTTTTAAATGACCGGAGCTCTTTTAAAAGGACTGATTTAAAATTATTTACTTAAAGATGCAAGTCCTGAAATGATTGGGTTTTTATCATAATATTTATTTTTTTAGTGAAACCAAAATTAAAAAAATTCCCATGTTCTAAGCTTAAAAAGTTTGAATTATGTTAAAATGTTAAAAATTCACCAATATATTGCCGTTCAAAAATTAAAAAAAAAAAACTCTAATCCAAGTTTTTCTAAACAAAATTATAAGCTGTTACATCGAAACTTTTATCAAATAATTTGCGCTAAACACTACATTTTGCCAATTTGAATCTCGAAACAAAAAAACTTACGTTTTCAAGGAGAAATTGTTACTGAATTAAAAAACCTGTGCTAAAAAATGCGGTTTATTTTAAAAAGTGTTTGTAGTGTCTTACGATTTTTTTAATAAATCCAATGAAACTATTTTTTAAAACTGGTATAAAAATTTAATTGTATTTAAAACTACAAAAAGATTTCTAAAGTTTTTTCACAAATGGATACACTTAAATAAAATTTAAAGCGATTAAATACCACAAAAGAAAATTTAATTTACAAAAGGAATTGTACCACTTTGGAGTTGCGATCATTATCTTCATACCAATACCAATGGAGATTGTGTGATTCATTAAATATTCCAACTACCATATTGTGTGCAAATGAAGAACTTATTACCAACACCGTGCCTTGATATTCTAATAAAAAACTTCGCCAAAGCACGCTATTGAATACTAAAAAGGTGGAATATAATGGAAGATAAGCTGCTGTTTGAGCCAGGCCGAACGGATAAGAAATGCGGTTCGGGCCTTCTAAATCTCTTCTGTAATATCAACTATCAGGGAAGAGCGCAGAGCGCTCTTTCCCTTATATTAAACTAGCCTTGAAAAATGCTCTAAGAATAGAGCAGGAAAAAGGGGCGATTTTTCCCCGGGCGTATGTTTAGACAGAAAAGTTGTGGACTAGTCTGAGATGGACATTATGTGGACCATAGGACACTTGCATTTGGGTTGGGCTGCTGCCTACTGAATAAAAAATTCTACCATATTATAATGATTCGTTTATACATTGAACTAATCACACAGACACAGCACTGTTGCATTTTTTTGTCTGATGAAATGTCAATTGAAAAAATCATAGTAACAGCAACCTTTGACAAGTGCGTAATCGCCACTTTTTTCAATTAGAAAGTTATATTTGTATGTATAAAAAATAACTATAAATTTGAAAAACGCGCTTGTCAAAGATTCCTGTTAGTATGATTTTTTAATTGACATTTCATCAGACTAAAAAAAGTTAAGCAAATTAAGCTTATTAGTATGAAATTCAGGTATGTTTAGCAAAAGTTTTTAGGTTTTTAATATCAGAAAAATATGGGTAATGTTTTAGTCATGTAAAATCTTCAGATTTTTAATTGGCTAAAAAGCTACTAAAGGTTTTGTTGATTTTAGATGACGCCATCAACAACGGTTAACCGCGCAGTGACTTAACCCATCATGGGTGGCGCGAGAGCGCCACGGGGCGATTTAGCCCCGTGGCGCCGCTCCAACCATAATTAGAGAATGTGGGTAAATTTTGGAATTCAGAACCATCTTCTTCGTTCTTCTTCTTATTATTATTATTATTCCAACGCTCGATCCTTAAACTCGATATTCCTTCTTCGTTACCAATTGATCAAAAATAAACATGGGCTCAGTGGAAAGAAGAAAGAATTACGCAACTTTCTTAGGAAGCACTTTTTTCATTTAGGTCCTTGTTATCGATTTATTGATAAAAAAAAAACTGAAAAAATTGACAAAAAAAACTCCCTACAGCACAATAACAGCCTTTTGGCAACAATAAGGATTGTACAGAGCAGACAACGAACAGTCCCTCATAGAAACCGCACATAAATAGCAGAAGACGGGTTTGAAGTGGTGGCAGAAACCGAACCAGTTTCCAGTACCATCTACTTTAACCGAGCGTAAAACGGCGAAAACAACAAAATACCCTTTTTTAATTCTTGCATTACTGATGACAAAATTAATTCAAAGTTTTTTTTAAAAAAGATAATAATAAGCATCGATGGCGCGGGAACGCCACGCGGCGGTTTATCCCGGTTTAGCCGTTCTGAATTTTTTTTAATTGCCAACTATAATAAGAGGACGTGGATAAAATTTGTAATTCATGTTCACCTTCTTCTTTTGATTTTTTTATTTAAAAAAATAATTGCAATTATCGAAAGCGCAGGAATTAACGAAAGCGCAGGAGCGCCCACTGCGATTTAGTCGCAAGGCGCCGCGCCAACTATAACTGGCGCGGCACCAGGTATTTTTTGTAATTCATGTTCATCTTCGTCTTCTTCTTATTATGATTTCTATTTCAAACAATATAATTCCAATCATCGGTGGCGCGGGGCGCCACACTGCAATTTAGCTGACGGCACCGCGCCAACTATAATTAGAGAACGTGGATAAATTTTGTAATTCATGTTCATCATCTTCTTATCATTATTATTTTATTTCAAAAATATAATTGCAATCATTGGTGGTCTGGAAGTGCCACACGGCCATTTAGGCTCACTCTACTCGTCAAATATATTTAATATAAGGCGACTTTTTCTTTAATGTTTCTATTTATTATACATAAAACAAATTAACTGTCAAAGTATTTGTTAAATTAAAAGTCGCCTTATATTAAATCTAAATTTTTCAATGTTTTTCGGACTTAGAACTGGATATTTGTTTTTAAAAAGCCATTTAACGGCGTGATGCTTTGATTTATACGAAAATAATGGTAAATTAGAAAATTTTATGCACAATGCAATAATTTATTTAGACAAAAATTTTTCATGGTGACAGTGACGCTTGCGTTATACTGTTTTTGTATCGTTTTGACGACGTTTGACTTAATTAATACCGTGGTATTTACAACTGGTTAACTCATGTAAAAGCTTAATCCACTTTGTTGGAAATTTATGTGAATTAAGTTTCATTAATGGTTAAAAAACGTAAACTAAAGCTTTTACACGTATTGTTTTTATTGAATTTTGTTTTTCTGAAAATTTCAAAAAATATGTTATTAACTTGCAGGTTTTAAAGAGACTTGGTTAAGTCTTTTCTGGCGTTTAGTGTTTAGACTTATTTAGCTTTATACTATTCCATTTAATGTAAGACTTTTTTTCGAAACTTTGTTTCGGCTTTTGCTAGAATATTTATTATTATTAATTTATTATTATTACGCACCATTGGGGTACTATTTATGCTCGTTTATCTTCGTTGTTGTTTTTTTTTAATTTTGCTTGCTATTTAGTTGCTAAAGCGCTTTTTTTACTTTCGTAAAATGTTGCATGTTATCGTTCATAGTTTTTCTTTTGTTTTTTTTTTGTGCTGCATGCAAATTAGATAACAAAATAATTTTTTTACGGGTCAGTTGTCAAAAAGGTCAAATTATTATTTTAGCTGTTTATGGATGTTGGATGTTATATTGCTTTAGGTAGCTTTTATATTTAAAGTTTTTCTTTATACATCTAAAACCTGAAGGAAAAATGAAAGAAACCATGAAAAAACTTATGGTTGAATCATATCTGACTGACCACGAAAATTAAAATGCAGACAGTAATGGACCAATTAAAATTGTTCGGTTATGACGTTTAAACAAACAAATAAGAACGCAATTTTTTTTTAATTCCACCTTTTTACGAAATATACAAAAATTAATTAATTTAAACCCTTAAAAAATTTGCAATTGGATTAAAAAAAATTAAATAATTTGATAAATAATTATTAAAATATGAGATTTAATTAGTGATGTTCCTCGGAGCTTCGAGCTCCGGAGCTCCGCTTTTAGGAGCTTCGGAGTAACCCCGTACCTCCGCCCTATTTTTATACTAATTTCGTAAATAATTAAAAAGTGATGGTATTAATTATTTTGTCCAAAATTTTTTTGTAAACTAAATTTTTCCAAAACTTATTTAAAAGAACTTATTTAAATAATTGTTTTTTAAAGTGATATTATTAGACATTGTTTTACTTATTTTACCATTTATATATTCAAAAAATTCTAATCAACCTTTCGATATTCACACCATTTTGTTTAACAGTGATAGTGTATTGTGTTTCAGTTTTTATAGTCTTATGTAAATTATGTATCTGTTTTAGATTTCCTGACGAAGAAACACGCTGTTGTTTCGAAACGTAGATAAATAAAAATATTTCTACTATATTGAGGATAAAGCCTGAAAAAACACTTGTCTTATTTAAAATGAATCCTCAGAAATCTGCAAAAATTCAAATTATTTAATAGAATAAAAATAGTCCTACAAATATAGCAATAGTCGTTTAAAGTATATTTATAGCTTAAATAAGCTTCAAATTACTCATTTAAGAGGCGATGTTCCGGAGTTCCCTCCGCTTTAAATGGCCGGAGCTCCAGAGCATGATATTTTTGGGCAGGAACACCACTAAATTTGATCTTTATTAAATCGTTTTCGTGAAAAATTTAAATAGTTTTATTGTTAAATAGTCGAATTAATAGACTGAAATTATCGAGGTCAGCTGATTTTATTTGCCTATAATTTCGTTTATAAAAGCGTTGGTTCATGAAAGTTATAGCATTACGTAGCTAGGAGGCTTTGATTTGTTTCTTTAAAAATTGACGCTTGAGTTTTTATAGACGTTTTTAAGCAATTAGTTTGTTTTAAACCCATTATTTTTTTTTTCGTTGAGTATATTATATATTAGTGATGTGCCCCGGAGCTCCGAACTTCAGAGCTCCGGAGCAACCCTCGGATCTCCGAAACTCCGGAGTTCAGTCCTATTTGTTCACTAAATTTATGAATAATTAAAAAGAGATGCCACCACAGATTCAGCTATTCAATGTTGCAATTGCTTTGTTTATTTGTGCTTATTTGATATTTTTGAAATAGTATAAATAGTAGACTATAAAAGAAAATAAATTTTAAATTTGTTTCAATATTCAAGCTATTACTTTATAGTGACTTTTCACAAAAAACATGCTTGTATATTGTAAATTTTGAACTAAAAAACTTAAAAAAATATTAACCCGATTTGGGATTTTCTAATTAATGTGTTTAGGTTGATTTTTTTAAAACTTTTTAACCGTTGTTGTTAA
Organism: Microlaimidae sp. YZB2_3; assembly: GCA_030248175.1. Lineage (NCBI taxonomy): Eukaryota > Metazoa > Nematoda > Chromadorea > Desmodorida > Microlaimidae > Microlaimidae sp. YZB2_3. The sequence goes on from JASAMX010000725.1 coordinate 6,811, forward strand.
GATCTGGTAACAATATTGCGTCATCATAATTATTGCGTCATTATAATTATTGCGTCATCATATTACGTTGTATTGCATCACCTCAAAGTAGAAACCTCACCTCTCAAAGTAGAAACCCTTCCTCCCCCTTTGACTGGGGCTAACTCGGTTTTACTTGACTTTTATTTTTAAGGTTAAGCCTATGCGTTCCTAAGCCTAAGCGAGGCCTTAAAAACAACCTAAGCTATAACAAAAAGCTGCGCGAAAAAAGTTTAGGTTGTTTTTTAACGTATATAAAGTTAGCGCACGAAATTCGTGCGCGCACGAATTTCCGCGCAGGAATTTTTAACCTATAGGCACCTTGCACTGGAACTCGGTTTATACATGAAATATGCAATATACATAAGCGTCACCATAATGGATAATTACCGTATCTCCTATTTATCTTTCGTTGTATGCAGATTAACCGAGCGAAATTTCGCGCGCTTTTGATCGGTTGATCTGCATACTACGAAAGATAAGTAGAAAATACGGTAATCATCCATTATGGTGACGCTTATGTATATTCCATACTTCATGTATAAACAGAGTTCCAGTGCAAAGTGCCTATATATTTTCAGTCACGTGTACGTAAAAAAAGGCTAACAGGAGAAAACTCCGCAGCTGACTCCGCAGCGGAGTTTAAGCCTACGCCTTCCTAAGTATAAGCAAAGCCTAAACACAACCTAAACTTTCTTTGCGCAGCTATTTGTTAAAGTTTAGGTTGTTTTTAAGGCTTTGCTTAGGCTTAGGAACGCATAACCTTAAGCTTAAAAAAGGTTATTTTACTCCAGGTAACTCCGCTGCGGAGTCAGCTGCGGAGTTTTCTCCTGTTAGCCTAAAAAAAACGGTTTTATGCCTATCGCACATTGAAGCACAATATTGGTATATGGAAAAAGATTATAAAACATAACTCTTTGATATTCAAATACTTTATTGTTGTTTGTTATTAGGAAAACATTTACTTTTTTAAACTTTAAAAGCTCAGCAAACCAATAAACTATCCAGAACGAAATTTGATTTCATATTGCAAACTAATAAAAACAAAAAAACTACTCCGGTTTACAAAATAATTTGGGTGTCCGGAAATTTTGTCTTCTACATTTCGTCTTTCAACATCTCGTCTTCTACATCTCGTCTTCGGAAAACTCGTCTTTTGGATGCGATTTTGTAAACGTATTTTCAAAAATGCGAGTTTCCACCCCCCCCCCCCAACGATAAAATGTTCTTTGATTTTTTGGTTTTGCTTAGGCTTAGGAAAAAAATAAGGTTTTTACACTTCAGTTCAAAAAACATCATTAAATACAATTTTACCATGATAAAGTTTTGCTTGATTTTTAGGTTTTGCTTAGGCTTAGGTTCTTAGTTGTTTGAATAAATCATTTAATAAAAATTCATCATGATAATTCTAATTAAGGAGGCGTACTTCCAGGAAATTTAACGCTTTAAATCCTCCGGAGCAACCCTCGGATCTCCGAAGCTCCGGAGTTCAGTCCTATTTGTTCACTAAATTTATGAATAATTAAAAAGTGATGCCACCACAGATTATTTTGTCAAAATTTTTTTGTAATTTAAATTTTTTCAAAACTTATTTACAGCGTTAGAAATAGTCAAAAATACGAATAAAGTAACTTTAAATATAGTGTAAGCTTAAATTAGCTTAAAATCGTTCATTTAAGGCGCGAAGCTCCGTAGCAACGGAGCTCTGCAGCTCTCTTCGCTTTAAATGGCCGGAGCTCTGGAGCATGAGATTGGGGGGTAGGTAGGAACATCACTATGTAGTTTTTTGTTTGATAATGTGCACGCTTGCTTTGAAAAATCCATTGATAATGCTAATGTAACCGATTTAATAGTTTTATATTAATTTAATGTTAATTGTTATTAAATCTTTAAAGAATAAGGCCTAGTTTAACCGATCGGAAATAAAAAACACAACCGCAATTTTACTAAAGTTAAAGCTATTCAATGTTGCAATTGCTTTGATTATTTGTGCTTATTTGATATTTTTGAAATTTTTGACTATAAAAGAAAATAAATTTTAAATTTGTTTCAATATTCAAGCTATTACTTTATAGTGACTTCTCACCAAAAACATGCTTGTATATTGTAAATTTTGAACTAAAAAACTTAAAAAAATATTAGGCTGATTTGGGATTTTCTAATTAATGTGTTTAGGTTGATTTTTTAAAAACTTTTTAACCGTTGTTGTTAAGATCTGGTAACAATATTGCGTCATCATAATTATTGCGTCATTATAATTAATTGCGTCATCATATTACGTTGTATTGCATCACCTCAAAGTAGAAACCTCACCTCTCAAAGTAGAAACCCTCCCTCCCCCTTTCACTGGGGTTAACTTGATTTTGTAAACGTATTTTCAAAAATGCGAGTTTCCACACCCCCCCCCCCCCAATGATAAAATTTTCTTTGATTTTTTGGTTTTGCTTAGGCTCAGGAAAAAAATAAGGTTTTTACTCTTCAGTTCAAAAAGCATCATTAAATACAATTTTACCATGATAAAGTTTTGCTTGATTTTTAGGTTTTGCTTAGGCTTAGGTTCTCAGTTGTTTGAATAAATCATTTAATAAAAATTTATCATGATAATTCTAGTTAAGGAGGCGCACTTCCAGGAAATTTAACGCTTTAAATTTTCTCACCAAACTCACCAAGTGTTTTTTTTTTTACAATTTATCATTTTTATTTAATGTTTTAATTGTTTATAATAATTTTATTATTCAAAATCAATTTTAAAAATTGCGTAATTTTTTTCATAGCAATATTGTGCCTCAATGTGCGATGGGCGCAAATACCGTGTTTTACGGTAGACGCGACTGAAAGAAAATATACATACAGGCTCAATATTCGTGCGCGGCGGCGGCACGAATTTGGTGTGCCAACTTTGGTGTCCGGAAATTTCGTCTTCTACATCCATCTTTCAACATCTCGTCTTCTACATCTCGTCTTCGGAAAACTCGTCTTTTAAACATCTCGTCTTCGGAAAACTCGTCTTTCGGATGCGATTTTGTAAACATACTTTCAAAAAATGGGAGTTTCGACCCCAATGATAAAATTTGCTTTGATTTTTGGGTTTTGTTTAGGCTTAGGAAAAAAATAAGGTTTTTACTATTCAGTTCAAAAAGCATCATTAAATAAAAATTTACAATGATAAAGTTTTGCTTGATTTTTAGGTTGTGCTTAGGCTTAGGTTCTCAGTTTTTTTGAATAAATCATTTTAATAAAAGTTTATCATGATAAAAATTTTACTTGATTTTTGGCTTTTGCTTAAGATTAGGTAAAAAAAGTTTTAAATGCATTGTTTTAGTCAAAAAATAAGAGAAACTTATTTTTTTAAAAGTGCGTTTACAAAATCACATCCAAAAGACGAGTTTTCCGAAGACGAGATGTTTAAAAGACGAGTTTTTTGAAGACGAGATGTAGAAGACGAAATTTCGGAACCGCCAACTTTATATACGTTGTTTTTTAGGCTTTGCTTAGGCTTAGTAACGCTAACGCGTAAGCTTAACCTTAAAAATAAAAGTCGAGTAAAACCGAGTTAGCCCTCACTGGCAAAGTATAAATTTTTAAAAAAAACTTCCTGTATTTTTTTGTAATCATAATCTGCGTTCTTAAAAATTATTCAAATCGTATTAAATGCATCCTCAAAACATGTTTCCCGTCCGGCGATGTCCCTCCCTACGTTATTAAGGTGTACAGAAGTTTCGTTTTTTACCAAACGTCTTTCATTTCAATATTTGTCTTTAAGAAAGCCGTCTTTTAAAGGCTACGTTTGCATTTTCCCAGAAAAATAGTCTCGATTCCCCATAAGAGTCTCGATTCCCCAGACATTCCTATTTCCCCAGAAGCCGTTCTTATTTCCCCAGAAGCCATTCCCATTTCCCCAGTAAGCAGTCGCAATTCCCCAGTGATAAAATCCTTAGAGAAGGTCTCGATTCCCCAGATAAATTTAGCAGTAGCAAAAGGTTCCAGGAAGTTTCGTTTTTTACGTTACGTTTTTAAACATCTCATCTTCTACAAGTCGTCTTCGGAAAGCTTGTCTTTTTAAATCATGTCGTCTTTGGAAAACTCGTATTTTGAATGCGATTTTGTAAACGTACTTTTTAAAAGACAAGTTTCTTGTATTTTGCGACTTAAGTTAAAAACAATGGATTGAAAACTTTTTTCCTAAGCCTAAGCAAAACCTAAAAATCAAGCTAAAATATTATCATGATAAACTTTTATATTAAATGATTTGTTTAAAAAAACTGCGAGCCTAAGCCTAAGCAAAACCTAATAATTAAGCAAAACTTTGTATTTAATAGTGTGCTCTTTGAATTAAAGAGTGAAAACTTTTTTCTTGTTAAATGTTTTATTAATTGTATTAAGCACAATTTTTATGATAATTATGCTTGTTTTATTTCTGATGCTTTATTTTTTAGTATTGCAAAACTCTTAAAATATTATTTAGCAATAAAATTTAGGAAGAACTTAAAAAAAAATACTTAGAAGCAATAAAAACCACCTAGTATAACAATAAAACAAAAGTTATATCAAAAATAGTAAAAAAAGTGTTAAAGAAAACCAATGATTCTGAATATGCAACGCCAACTGTATAAGATGTGCTTCTGGGGAATCGAGACCGCGTTCTGGGGAATCGAGACCGCGTTCTGGGGAATTGGGAATTTGTTATGGGGAATTAGGACTAAAAATTTTCTGGGTAAATAAGACGGTTCCGAGCAATCTCCCAAGGCAAGCACTAAAAGACACCTACCACACCTACTACACCTACCACACCGACGGACCGACCGAGGGGTGAAACACTCTGGGCCGGAATTCACAAAGAGGGGTATACACGGTGTATACACCGTGTTAGTGTATTCGGTGTATACACCGTGTAAACTACGGTATTTTTGCGTGTTTACACGGTGTTAGTTTATCCGGACAAGTTACAGTAGTTTTCCGTGTACCCCGTGCTAAGTGTGTTAAAATTTCATTAAACGATAAAAAAAGATATAAAACACAAAATTTAGAGGAATTATTTGTATAAAAAACAGATAAACTTTTAATTGTCTATTGAATAGTTGCAAACATGTGTTAAAAGTGGTAGAACAAAATATTGTAAATATATCTTAACGAAGGAATTTTTCCAACAAAAAAAATAAAATTTTATGATGAACACTGTGACTTGTTTTGTTTTTAGATATTAGAAAATTTTTTCCAAAATTTAATGTAGTAAAAAGTTTTAATTGAAATAATAAAAAAAACTTAAATATAACAGTTTTGCCCAGTAGTCACCAGATAACCGCAATTTTCTTGCTCACTAAAATTAATGTTCACAATAAATCCTTATTTATCTACAAAAATTTAATCTCTATCAAAGTAATATTTTTTAATACTGACCAAATCATTTTTTGAAATCTAAAACATTATGCGGACTGGTCTGACGAGGTAAGCACTTTAGGGATGAGCTCCTTCAGTGCTTCCGAAACTGCTTGAGCAATGCTTTTTTCTGGAAAATTAATGGGAGGGCTCCAAGGAGCACATAAAGGGTACAGGTACTAAACGTGTACCAAAAATCGATAAGAGATTTTTTCGCTACAAATACTAAATAAAAACGTGTTTTAATGTCAAGCCTGACCTGAAGATTTCGATTTTAAACTTTAAAAAAAGATTGAAACACGATTTTTGATAATATGGGGTAAAATATAGGCGAAAAATGACAATATTTCGGGTAAACAATTTTTACTGTTTAGAAAAAAATTAAATTAACTGCTAAATTAAAATAAAAACTGTGTTTTTACGTTCCTGGAAGTCCAAAGAATCTAAAAATTTTCAAAAAAATTAAAAATTTAATAGTAACATGGACCACCAAAAATATGGACAAAAAATTTGTTTTTGTTTAACAACCTAAATAAAGCTTATTTTTAATCGGATTTATTTTTTCTAAGCCTTAGCAAAGCCTAAAAATTAAGCTAAATTGTATTATGAGGCATTTTTATTAAATTATCACATTTTTTTAAATTCTCATTTTTTTCACGACTGAATTTCGAGACATCTTTAAGTGGTTGCTATACAAAATTGGTGAAGACCAGAAAAAAAGTAAAAATATTTTTGGAACCGCCAGACACTCGGAAATCTAACAAATATTTATTTATACTGGTTCAAGCACTATATAAAAAATTTCTTAAGAGCATAAAATGTACCTTCAAAAAAAAGGGTCATTTTTGACTATAAATAAAACACAATCTATTTTCTTAAAGGGTAATTTAATCACTTTTTAATGCCCAAAATTAAGATCCCAAGGTCAGAATTGATCTAAAAACTTGTTTTTTATTTATGTTTGTTGGGTGGAATTCTCAAACTGATTTTTGGTACACGTTTAGTACTTGTACCCACATAAAGTAATGTTTTAGAAAAAGAAATGCAGAGTAAATCTCTAGTTAAAAAATGGCATAGAAAATATTTCGAACAGAAAAAAAAAAGTTTTCCGAAATATGCAAAACCTGTCAAAAAAACGGTAAAAACAAAAAAATCCGTCAAAAAATTTTTCTACGATTTTTTATGTTTATGAACGATGAGTATCATGAACCGGGAACCAAAAAGTCTAATTCTGGAGCAATTGTCCTTTTTTCTTTGAAAGCTTGTGTACCAACGATATAGGTCTGTCTGTACACTGCACCACAGTAAAAACGTTTTTTATAGCTATTATATTTGCTGTAATTGTTTTATTTTTAGATTTTTAAGTGGAAAATATTAGTGATTGGACAGACTGCTGCGGTACTCCCGCCTGATCCGGAAGATTTAAGGACTTATGAAAATTAAGATACAGTAACTTGTTTTAAACGTAATAAAGCGGTAGTATTTTTGTTTATTTTATTTGTATATAAAATAATTTAGGAAACATATTTTTTGCTCGGTAGTCACCATCAACCGCATCTTTCTTGCTCACTAAAATTTTTTATCAGAAACAGACACAGTTCTATTAGAAAATTATTTTCAAATACTAAGTAAAATTTTGTTTCAAATTCTAAAATATTATGCGGTGTGGTCTGATGAGGCAAGGACTGCAGGGATGAGCTTCTGCAGTTCTTCCGAAACTACCTATGCAATGTTTTTTTTCTTTCAGGGATAAAAATGGGGGAGAATCTCTTAAATCGAAGCAAAAATTGGGATCGGCATAAGTTTGTGAAAATGGACATGCGAAATAAAGCTGGGGTTGTTGGAAGCACTGGCTTCATTCCTTTAGATGTCTAAACTTTAAATTTTTTCCTGCTTGGCAAATAAATTGCCGCATCACTATAATATTTTTTGATACTATCATTAACCCCATAGGGGGCAGTCTCTCGGATTTGAGGGAGGGGGAGGCTATACATGGGCAAGTTGGTCGGAGTGGAGGGGGGGAGGTTGGGCTTAAGCCTGGAATTAGAGAGGGGAGAGGTTAAAATCCGAGAAACGCATTAGGTAAAAACAAACGCTAATTTAAAGCCAAAAAGCCCTTTTTGCTTTTATTTTGACCTGTGCACGGTCTGGAAATGCCCTTCCCCCGTTTTATTGAAGGATCTCCCCCCGTTTTATTGCCCCCCACGCCAAAAATGAAAAAGTACCCTAAAATTATGACGCCATTTTTTGACTATGATGACGCCATCATCGCGAATTTTTTGCAGTTTTTAGCCTATTTCAATGTATTTTAAGCCAAAAAGCCCTTTTTGCTTTTATTTTGACCTTAAAATAGCGACGTCAAAGGTGATCACGTGACCTTGTTTTTTTGCGCGCTCGGGCTCTGTGTGTAAAAATGTGCAAGCGCACCACCGCGGATTTATTTTTTTAGAAATCAAATACTAATTCGTGTAACGCGATAACTTTGGGCATTTTCCGCAATCAGACCGACGCTTAGTGGACTTTATTTTTTTTACTACACATATATAAACTTTTTAACTTC
>JASAMX010000727.1:0-34745 GCA_030248175.1 Microlaimidae sp. YZB2_3
TTGCGTAAATTCTTATTTGATTAGTAAATAATGCTAAAGTAAAGGTAATAAAAATTGAATTAATAGAAAAGAACTACATTATAAAATAATTAAATACATAAATCACGTCGCCAGGTTTGCATCTTTATAATTCTTATTTGGGTGTTCAGTAAAGACAAATTGCATGAGGTTGAGTCACTTTTTAATTCTAGTGAACTGAACGCACAGTGACTAAAGACAGTTTATACCAGGCTGATCAACTTCTAGATTGGCCAGGGTAACAGGGACCAATTAAATCCGACCAGAAAATATACAGCCAATCAGCGCTGAGTGGATACGAATGCGTTTGCAAATGTCGTGTTCGCCGTGATGGGGGACACCACGTCGTGCAAACCTTTTATAACCGAGCAGTTTTGTCATGTGCGCAGCGGTGGGGCTGCCCTATTTGAAGTGAATCATCCTCTCGTAAACCCACTTTAATCTTATTTCAGTTTGTAAAAGTCAATCAACATTCTACAGTTGGGAACCTGCTATTTCGATATGTCAATGAATAAACCATTGAAACAATTAGAGTTTGATTTACTATTTTTGATTGACATACACATAAGTGCCTAAACCTTATGCAAACCTACAACTATGAGATTGAGAATATTTAGTTTTGTTTCTCTACTAACTTCGCCCTTTTACTGAACACCTTAGTGTTTACATTTCAGGCATTTCAATGATTATGAGCTTAAATAGGCTGTATATATTAAAGAAGTATACACAAAATATAATAATCGAAACCTTAATCGAAACTTAAAATATGGCCTGAAATTAATCGTAATTGAAACCTTAATCGAAATTATTTGAATAATCTAATCTAAATCGTAATTGAAACTAAAATTAGAGAAATAATCTAATCTTTAATTTAATCTAAACTACCAATCGGTTAATTTTCAATCCCTAGTGTAAACCCCTTTTTAATAATTATTTATCAATTTACTCAATTTGAAACCCAAATGCAAACTTTTAAAGGGCTAAATTTGGTTAATTTTTGTATACTTTATAAAAAGGTGGAATTAAAAAAAAATTCTGCGATTTTGTTTGTTTTTTTAACATCATAACCGCATATCGGCAAACTAATTTTCGACGTCAGCCAGACATAATTCAACCATAAAAGCTTTTATCGTGCGGTTTAAACTTTCGGTCTTCAAATAATATTGTTGGTAGGAAAATCAAAAATATTATATATTTTTGGGAAATTAGATTGTCCTGTTAAAATAATTTATAAACTTTTAGATCAAAATGTAAGCTTTATAACCTGGCTTAGGCTTAGGCCAATGGGTATTAAAATTTAAATTACAAAATATAAACTAAAAGAAAGCAAGAACTAAAAGTAAGAACTAAAAAAAACAAAGAAACCAGTAACAGAAAAAAGAAACTAAAAGAAAGAAAGAAAGCAGTAAAGTTTTCACAAAAAACGTTTTCACAAAAAATTTGACTCCGCACCGCACCTTTAAGGGGCGGAGCTCCAGAGCTCTGAAACTCCCTTTTAAATAGTAGAATAATATTGGAGGGTAATATTGGAGGTTAGATAAATTAGTAGTTGAGATCAGAAATGTTCTGAAAAACAAGCGGATCTCCGCTTTCAAGAGCTGTGGACCAAATCTGGAGTTTTAAAGTTCTTCATTCCATTTCTTAACTAAAGCTAAAGTCTTCCAGGCTAAAATTGAGGGCGTGACCGCACTCGGCCAGGAAAAAGTTGAAAAATAAAACCGTGAGCGAGAAAAATTTGTGAAAAAAATGTTTTTCAGCGGTTATGTAACCAATTATTATTTAGTTGCGTCAAGTGTTTCTCTGCATGTGATATTTTCGTAAAAAAAGAGTGGGTACTTTACTTACTACTCATCTATTTTCACCATGATAGAATTTATCTTTAATTTATTGCATCATTGAAGTGTAATGCCATAAATTATTTTTTTATTTTTTTTTTATATCTTCGTGACTTATGCTTTTTCTCTATGCTTAATTTTTTTTCTATTTTATAGAAAATTTACTATTTGCTTATTATTTTGCTGAAAAGTGAAATAAATATTAGCCTGTTAAAATTATTAAATTGTTCAGTTTTTTTGCATTCTGTCTTTCTGGCTTGTTGGACTTGGTCTCTTCACTACAGAAATAAATAGGTTCGAATCTCGCTAAAAGATATTTGACAAAAAGTTTGAATCTTTTTTATTAATTAAGTTCTTTTTTGTTTAAAAAAGTGTGCATTATTCAGGATATGCTAAATCGAAAATCACAAATTGAATATTTTTAGTATTGTATTTTATTGTTATTTTTACGTGTATTTTATTAGTATCATCAAAGGTGGATAATCTAAACTTTTATTACGACCGTAATAAAAGTTTAAATAATTCACACAAGAAAAATGTAAATAATATATTCGCCAGAGCAGTCGGCCACGTCACACCATTATGGTAAAAATAACAAGAACGCAATGCAGCAAAATTAACTCCCTTGTGGCCGGACGTGCGGCTTTTGGCCGGACGTGCGGCTTTTGGCCGGACGTGCGGCTTTTGGCCGGACGTGCGGCTTTTGGCCGGACGTGCGGCTTTTGGCCGGACGTGCGGCTTTTGGCCGGACGTGCGGCTTCTGGCCGGACGTGCGGCTTTTGGCCGGACGTGCAGCTTTTGGCCGGACGTGCGGCTTTTGGCCGGACGTGCGGCCCAAATTGGATTTTATGATGCACGCTGCTACAGACCGCTGTGACATACCTTTATTAGATTATCCACCTTTGGTTATACTTCATGAAGCTCCGATCTTCGTCAGTCGCATTCATAAAACAAAGAAGTTAATTCAACTGCTTATTTGTACGTTTAAGATTTTGACCAAATACAATCATTAAAAACGCCCAAAGCAGCTTGGTGTTATGACGGCTAATAAAAGTCGCGAGAGTAATTCTTTTTTCTTAATCTCTAGAAAAGGGATAAGTTTTAAAAATAGTCCTATACGTAAATTAAATCAACCTGGCCGCGATTAATTGCAGTAATAAATTAACCTGGCCCCCATTAATTGAAATATTTAATTACCTATTTAACAACAAATTAGTTTTAAATTTTGAGCTAAAACGGTGTAAAAATAAAGATTACCTTACCGTAACATTTATTTTATATAATTATTCAATTTGGAATAGGAAATCATTTTAACGGCTACATGTATATTGACTAATTTTTCTATTTTTCGTGAAAACAATTGGCCGGATTTATAAAAAAAAATATGTGTTCACCTTTATTTTTTAAAGTTACAACCGCAGAATTTAATTGGTCTTTTCATATTTCCCATACAATTTTTCGAACCAAATAGATATAATTTACACATAAAAACGTGATAAAATGATTTAAAAGATATTTCAAAATAAAATAAATTTGGAATTAAGTACTGTTTTAATTACTTAAAATTACTGATTACTCGAAAACTCCTTTGGTTTTACATGGTTGGAGCTCCGGAACACAAGATTTGACAGTAGTAACATCTTTAATGAATTCTAATTTATAGATATATATTTAAAATTCATTGTTACGATTCACTTCAAAACAAAAAGATCAAGATTCAATTTCGTGATTGTCAAGGAATTATATATTTGTATAAGAATTTATGCACGGAGTTGTACTGTTTTAAAAATAAACATTAATATTTTTCAAATTCTCAATAATTAATCTTCATTGAATAAGATGGATTACAAAAAAATTTTATTGAAACAACTTTTTAATAATAAATCAATGATTTATTGACTATAACAGTGTTAGAAAATGTTGATTACAAACACGATGGTCAAAAACCCTCCCATTTAAACGGAAGCTGTTCAATGCTGAAGATATCGAGAAAAAAACACCTTCAATAAATGTGGAGATTCCTAATTTTTATATAGCTCCTCGCATTTTGATTTCCACAAAGAAAAACATATGGCCGCACAAATAGTACACCCGCCATTTGAGAAGCCTTAAAATTCTAACGTGAAACCTTTCCATTGTGAACCAAAAGCTGATTGAAAACATAAAATTTGTGATTATAAAACCCTATGTTTTAGTTAGCTTTGTGTCCCTTTTTCATATTAAATACTCACAAGTGCAATACTAACGAGTGTAGTCACTGTGAATTTCCGGCATTTATAGTGAAAGTTTTTTAAAATTATTAATTCGTAAAAAAATTAACAAAACTCAAATTTGCTTTCTTAGTAATTTGCACAAATAAAATAAATTTAAAAACGTTTTTGCAACAATTATTCTCAGACGTTTGTCAAAAGTTTTTTTTTGAGCAGTTATGTCTACACGCGTTGCGTACACCTAAGCGGTGGTGCGTAAGGTATTAGTCGCGTCGTTGCGTCGCTACTTAATATATCACATTTAAAACTTTGAGTATACGTGTGCGGTTGTTTTTTTTCTCCGTGCTTTTCCAACAACAGACAGACGCAACCATCCATTAATTTTACACACTTCTTTCTGAATTATAAAGAGTGACGTGAGGGGTAATATATATTTTTTTAATTTTAACTCTTAAAAAACTTTTTGAATTAAATTATTTGCTCATAAAAGCTGCGTTTGGTTTTCAATTTTTAGAATTTTCAAATTTATTTTAAATCCAATAGCGTTATGCTTGGGTCACGCTTTTTGTAAGGAGTTTTGATAATTTTAAAAGCGAAAAAACTTATTAAGTTAACATTATAGTTATTATTATATATACATTTTATTAGCTGATTAAATTTTTTTTATCAGTTTTTATCGAAATATAGCTTTTTTTCTGAATAGTAAAAACTTCATACGAAATTGTAACATCACAGTAAAACCATATTTTTTTAAGAATTTTAAAGATTTTGGTTTTAATTTGTTTTTTATGTAAAACTATGCTTATTAAATAAAATCACACAAAAATAAACTTAGGTGAGTCTTACTCAAACCCCCTATCTTATCTGACAAATAAACCGTTCTCAGTAATTTTTTCATCCCAAAACGACTTCAGGTAAAATGATATTCGACAAAGGAAATTGTGGTTCAAAACAATTCAAAAAATATGACAAAAGTATGATATATGATAAAAGTTTGGTGAATAATCAATTTAAGTTGGTTTTTCAAAGTAAGCATACGCTTTGAAAAAATAAACGTAAACGTCAATTATGTTTTTCGAATGTCAAATTACGTGGAGCTCGACTAAATGGACATACGTCCTGTTAAGAGTAGTCTTATAAAATAGCACACCGACATCACACTGACATCCAACCGACCTCAGACAGTAAAGTTGCAAAATGCAGAAACAAACTTATTTTTTAATATCGAAAACTTTTTTTAAACATTTTGTAACAATTTATATGGGACAAATTGTGTTGTTTTATTTAAACTTTAATTGTTTTTTTTTTAAATTTTATATTGTAATTGCAATTTACAAACGAATCTTAAAATTCAAGTTTAATCGAATCGTACAAGTCCTATGCGTGTACCAATTATCAGTTTTACTCATCAAAAAGTAAAATAATACGCTTATGAAACACATTTATACCTCAAATCGGACACGTAAACATAATTTTTGAGCTTATTTTTAGGAATAAAATCTCTCTAAAAAGTTATGAGTCCATTTAAGCAAAAAAAAACTGCCTATTTTTGGTATGTACAGTTTATGCTGTTAAGGAAAAACTTTTATTTAGCTTTTAAATTACTTAAAAATATTTTTTTCGGATTGCCCAGAGTCTGGTGAGTCTGAAAATAGGTCAAAATTTTCTATAATGTCTACCATTTTTGTATAACAACCAGTTAAAAATGGGCTAAAATTCAATTAAAAAAAAAAAGAAAATTCGTCAAAACATATAATCAAATAAAAATATGTCAAATTACAATTTATCTTAATAAAATGGTTTTGCTTAGACTTAGGATAACTAATATTAGCAAAAATAAGCTTAAAATAGTTTTTCAAACTAAATAAAAAATGGTTGCCTATGTTTTAGTGGTCCATGTAACATAAAATTTTTAATTTTATTAGATATTTTAAGATTCTTCAGACTTTTAGCAATGTAAAAATATAAGTTTTATTTTATTTTGTTGCTTAACAAAATTTTTTTCTTAACAACAAAATTGTACATACCAAAAATAGGCAATTTTTGGGCCTAAATTGGCTCATAAATTTTCACAGAAGACTTTAATCAAAAAATAACCTCGAAATTTAGGTTTAATTTGGGGTATAAGAAAGTTTTAAATGCGTATTTTACTTTTCGATCAGTCAAATAGATAATTGGTACACATATGGGACTTGTATCTAAACCTTAAACGTATTAAAACCATTATTCATTAACCATTAATCATTATATATAAAATTATGGTTCTGTTTAGAGCTTAATTCGAAGTTTTTGAACTATATTCTAGTACATTATGTGTTATTTTTGTTGTTAGCGACCATGGTCGATTTGCATTATGATTATGTTATAATTAGCAACAATGCGCCGCTGGAAATGCTATCAGAACACACACAAATGGAGGTGGAAGTCAGCCAGTCAAAACCACATTTTGTCAGTATGAGTGGTTCTATCAATGATGAGAAAGACAACAAAGAAAATGACCTAAAGGATTCTTTTTCTCCTACTGCAGGAAATACTTGTGTGATTGCATACGTATTTCTAGATATTCTAGGTCACTAAACAGTCTTATTATAGAACATTATACATATACAAATTAAAAAAATATTGAATTAAATTTAAATTTTTTAAAAATTAAAAGGTAATAGATACAAAGTGTATAGTGTAAAATAACATATATATTACGTTTGTTACTTGATGTAACAAATAAAACGTTATATAGTTATTAAATATAAAAATAATAATAACTTATTTAATAAAATAACAAATTATAATAAAATTACAGCAACCTTCAGAAGCAATGCTAGGTCTGGGAAAATTATTGAATATAGCATTGTTCTGCAGGCCAAGTAAGCAGCTTCGTGGTAAACACGAAAACTAGGTTAGTGCAACCAGCTATGCTTAAGCGTACCTGGAAAAATATAAAAAGAAGAGAAAGAGAGTTTTTTATTTTTTAATTTTTGTGTTTGGAATATCAAAAATTATTTCCGATTTTTTAAAAATACCAGTTTTCGCTAGTAATGGTTTGTAATTACAATAAAACTTACCGATCATTGCATGTAGCTCTTTAGAATTATATTTTAATTCAATAAAATGTAAGCACAATTCATTTATTTTTTAAAAAAAATTATTTTTATTAGTACATATATGTGCAATCCTAATTAATTGTGAATAAAAAACACTAAAGCCAAAGACTTCCAGGCTGAAATTAAAGGCGTAACCGCTCTCCGCCAGGAAGAAATAAACAATAAACCCGCGAGCGAGAAAATTTAAAAAAAGGTTTCAGCGGTTATGTAACCAATTATTATTTAGTTGCGTCATGTGTTTCTCTGCACGTGATATTTTCTCGAAAAACGAGTGGTTACTTTACCACTCATCTATTTTCACCCTGATAGAATTTATCTTTAGTTCCCAGTTTATTACAAACATTACTATCTTTATGTATATATCTTATTACTTTAAATTGATACGGATCAGCTTTGTTATATAGTGTTATTAGCCTATTACTATTACTTCCATTTCCATGTATGGTTAAATCTAAGTAATCGCATTTATTATCAGAATTATTTGTTTTTGTAAGTGGTAGCGATGAGGGGTAAATTTTTTCACAGATATTAAGAAATTTAGGACAATTAAAATTGGCAAGATCATCTATGTATCTAAGTGTATTTTTAGTAATAATCCTGTGACGTGGATTTTTTTTTAAGTATGAAAATTCCATAAATGATATGGTTAGGTTCGCAATTCGAGGTGACGCATTTCCTCCCATGGGAAACCTGATATTTGTCTAAAAGTACATCCAGCAAACTTAACAATTGTGTTTTCTATAACAAATTTTATGAGTTCTTTAATTTCTAATTTATTATAACACACATATTTTTTATCATTATTAAACCTGGAATCCGTGTAAAAACATTTTTTATATCCTACAGCGACAAATTGTTTACTTGCATTATTAAAAAGTGAATCTGTTAAATTGAACATACAATCCAAAACTATACTAAATGAAAGATTAGTATATAGTGTACTAAAATCCGCGCTTATAATATGATTTATATTTGCCAAATTTTCGATTTTATTAATAGCTTGTAGACTATTATTAATAGACCAATTTGTAACCCCCAATTTATCAATTAATGAATTACAGTAATTTTCAAAATGTTCTTTGAAAAACTTTGAATCATATTATAAGATTTTTCCAAGTCTAATTGATATTAATTTAGCGGTAGATTTATTGGCTCCTGCTATGAATCTAAATTTTAATGGATACTTTATGTAATTTAACTATGGCAAACAGCATTGGCATGATTGTCTTGTGAGATGTGTAAACAGAATTGTTTGGCTATTTCGTTATAAGCTTTAATAATGTTTTGAGAATGTTTTACAGAAATAGGTTTATATACATGATTGCCTATTATTTGCCAGTTGTCATTTTTATAAGATACACCTAGTTCTTCAGAAAATATTTCAGCATAATGTTTTTTACAAATTATAGAAAAATTATTAGTAGCCTTATCTACTAATGCGATTATAAAATTTTTAAGAATATAAAAACATCTACTTTGTAGTTCTTTTTTCTGAAATAAGGACTTTAGGATGATGATTTATATATCTATTTTTTAACCAATATTGAACTCGATTATTAATAATCACGTTGGTACGATTTACAAATTCTTTAAAATTATTTATAGAAACTCCATATTTTTTGCTTAATTTTATTACCAAGCCTTGTACGCATTTTTTTTGGATTCAAAAACTGCTTTAAAATTAATATTTTTTGGTAATCTAAATTTAGTACCATATTTCATTATATTCCTAATATCAATGTCATCGATTATTTCAATGTTACCAGTAACAATGTGTTTAAGATTACTATCACAAAACTTGGATAATATTAGTTATACCAAAGGTTTTAATGGTTCCTAGAAATTTTGTCTTATACATTACGTCTTTCAACGGTTCTAGCTAAATATTTCCGCAAAAACAATTTCTGCGGAAAACATTTCCGCATTCTAGTAAGAAAATACTGGTTGCGTCAGTAACCAGTAAAAAAAATTGCTGGTTTCACCGGTAACCAGTAACTTAAAGAGTGTTACAGTTACTGGTTAGCAGTGAAACGAGCAATTTTTTTTACTGGTTACTGACGCAACCAGTATTTTCTTACTGGTATGCCAGTAAAAAACCGTTTTGGTTGACGATGTAGGATATACTTACTGTTAAAGCATGCAATTTGAAAAGTCAAAACCAGTAAGACGTTTTAGAGAGTACCAGTGCTAAAAACGCTAAAAATGGGGTATTTGAGGTATACCCTCAAAACTTTTGGGACACCCCTCCCACTAAAATTTGGAAGTCGGGTATACCCCCCAAAATCCGGGAGGCTGTCCACCTATGTTTTAAGCTATATTTTAAATAAATGCATTAAAATTAAATAAACATTAAAATGTGTACTTTTGTTAGATATATTTCGTTGGTTTAAATGTAAACAAAGGTATTATAAACAAATTGTAAACAATTCAACGACACAATAAATCTACAGAAAATTTAAGACTAGCCTTGAAAAATGCTTTAAGAATAGAGCAGGAAAAAGGGGCGATTTTTCCCCGGGCGTATGTTTAGACAGAAAAGTTGTGGACTAGTAAGAGATGGACAATATATGGAATATAGAAACTTGCATTTGGTTTGGGCAGCTGCTTACCGAATAAAAAATTTACCATATTATAATGATTCGTTTAAACATTCAACTAATCACATAGCACTGTTGCATTTTTTTAGTCTGATGAAATGTCCATTAAAAAATCATACTCACAGCAATTTTTGACAAGCGCGAAATCGCCACTTTTTCAATTAGACGGTTATATTTGTATATATGTAAGAAATAACTATAAATTTGAAAAAGTGGCGCTTGTCAAAGATTGCTGTGACTGTGAGTATGATTTTTTCAATTGACATTTCATCAGACTAAAAAATGCAAACGTGCTGTGTGATTAGTTCATTGTATAAACGAATCATAATATGGTATAATTTTTTATTCAGTAGGCAGCTGCCCAAACCAAAATGCAAGTTTCCTATAGTCCACATAATTTCCAACTCAGGTTAGTCCACAACTTTTCTGTCTAAACATACGTCCAGGGAAAATCGCCCCTTTTTCCTGCTCTTTTAAAGCACTTTTCAAGGCTAGTCTACCCCTTTTTTGAATCAAATTCAAAAAAATCTCCTAGTAAACTATAGTTTTAGCTGTGCCATGATATATGTTTATAATCATTCCGTTGAGGAGATATACTTTTTTAACAGTTTTGATATTATGAATAGAATACGGATCATTTATCAATAAAAAATGGCTCCTAAGAAAATTATGGCGGAATTTTTTACGTTTTTTAAAGAGCTCATTTTTCTTTCTGATCAATCAGTAACAAAACGAAGGAGGAATATTGGTTTTAAGATATAAGCGTTTGAAAAATAATATATTAATAATAAAGAAAAGAAAGAACATATAATACAAAATATACACACGTTTTTTAATTACATATAGTATGCGCCGTGCCATGGGACTTTATCTCCATGTGGTGCTCCCGCGTCACCGATAATTCAATTATAAAAAAAATAATAAGATGAAGATGAATTTAAATTACAAAATTTACCCACGTTCTTTAATTATAGTTAGCGTGGTGTAGTGGCGCTCCAGTGCCACCAAAATTCAATTATATTTTTTTGAAATAAAAAATAAAAAGAAAAAGATAATCATTAATTACAAAATTTAAATGCCCACGTTCTTTAAATATAGTTGACGACGTGGAGTGAGCCTAAGTCGCCGTGTGGCACTTCTACACCACCAATGATTGCAATTATAATTTTTGAAATAGAAATAATAATGATAAGATGATGAACATGAATTACAAAATTTATCCACGTTCTCCAATTATAGTTTGCGCAGTGCCGTTGGCTAAATTGCAGTGTGGCGCCCCAGCGCCACCAATGATTGGAATTATATTGTTTGAAATAGAAATAATAATAAGAAGAAAACAAAGATGAACATGAATTACAAAAATTACCTGGTGCCTAAGTTATAGTTGGCGCGGCGCCTTAAGGCTAAATCGCAGTGGGCGCTTCTGCGCTTTCGATATTTGCATTATTTTTTTAAATAAAAAAATCAGAAGGTGAACATGAATTACAAATTTTATTCACGTCCTCCGATTATAGTTGGCAATTAAAAAAATTTCTCAACGTTCTCTAATTATAGTATGCATGGTGCTGTGGGTCTAAACCGCCGCGTGGCGTTCCCCCATCGATGCTTATTACTATTTTTTAAAATAAAACTTTTAATTAGTTTTGTCATCAGTAATGCAAGAATAAAAAAGGTATTTTGTTGTTTTCGCCGTTTTTCGCGCGGTTGAAGTAGATGGCGCGGCGCCCGGAAAAAATACATTCTGCAAAATATCTTCGGAAAGAATATCTTCTGAAAGACTTTTAAATTCTCAACTAAAGAAAACTTTTTTCCCTAAGCTAAGCGAAACCTTAAAATCAAGCTACAACGACATAAAAAAGTTTAAAAAAGCTTTAAAAGTTTTTAATAATACTGAATAATTTACTGCTGAAAGAAGATATTTTTTCCGGAAGATATTTTGCAGAAGGTATTTTTTTCGGACACTGATGGCGCTGGGAACTGTTTCGGTTTCTGCCACTAATTAAAACCAGTCTTCTGCTATTTTTGTGCGGTTCCTATGAGTGGTTGTTCGTTTTCTGCTCTGGGGCCGTATGCAGAAATGTGACTAGGGGCTAAGACTAGGGGTAGTCCGACTACTAACTAGGACTTTTAGTCAGAGCTGAGACTAACTCGTATGCATAAATGTGACTAGAAAATAGTCGGACTAAAAAAGTAGTCAGAGATCGCTAGCCTCATACCTATGAGGCTTAACGTGTGACTACGTTACAAAATATCGAAATTAAATTGTTGAAAGTTCGCTAGAGGTTAACCGAACTTTGGGCTAAACTGATTCTGTATAAATTGTTTGAGTTTAACTAGTAAAAATTTACTTAAAGAAGCTTAAACCAAGTTAGGGTAACTGACTTAATTTCGGCCACGCCTTAATTTCGGCCACCAATTTAATGTGTTAGAAATTTGGCTTATTTTTAAAACACAAAGGAACTATCACAAAAGTAACTGGATTAATGTTGAATAAAGTGTTTTTGCTAAAGTTTTTTATTTTTATTATTCTACATTATCAACATTTTCATATAAAAAGTGAATTTTTATGATTTTCTTAATTTTTGCTTTGTGTTTAAACTGCATCAAATTTAGAACGAAGCAATATATAACTTTATAATATCTTCTATTGAACGCTCAAAGTTGTTAATTTTCATGTTTTGATATTTTCTTCAAAATTATTTTGCAATGCGTTTAACTAACAGCGCATTTTAAGATTCCGTTAATTTCGGCCACCTTAAAATTTAGGTGAAAGAACCTGCCGTTTTTTGCTGTTTTTAAATATTATTGTACTACCGTATTTATAAAGAATTTTTTTGCTCGTTTGACTTTGTTTTGACGTTTTTTAAGCCAAAAATAAAAATTGAACAAAAAATACAAGTTTTTAAAACTTGTTTTTTTAAGGTTTTGACATAATTATTTAAAGTCTTGCTAATAACTATTAAAGTTCGCAAGCGGGAAAAATTAAGTTATATGTACCAAGAACAATACCTAAGGGTAAATTTGCAACCTTTAGAAATTTTTATTGATTGTTTAAGCAATAGTTATGGTCAGTTTTTTGTAGGTGGCCGAAATAAATGGCACGCGCCTTAATTTCGGCCACTTTAAAAAAAATATTTAAACCTTCACTGATTTTTAAGTGTAACAGAAATATTCAAACTTTGCACTGGAATAACAACTATAGCTATTGTTTGATTTTTAGGCCAAATTTTGGCTTGATTGAAAAAACCAGAAAAAACTGATTAAAAAAAATAAAAAAAAGGTGGCCGAAATTAAGTCAGTTACCCTACATGTCAAAATTTAAAAGAAAAAACATGAGATACTCCAAACGCTTTTGAGAATCTTATATATTTTTAGTAATAGCAAGGAAGTATAATAGAGAAGAATATAACAAACAATTCATCCCTCTCATATTAAACACGTATGAATTCAGTGAATTCACTGAGTGTCATATTCTTCTCTATTAGGGTAACTGACTTAATTTCGGCCACGCCTTAATTTCGGCCACCAATTTAGGGTGTTAGAAAATCTGCTTATTTGTAAACAACAAAATAACTAGCACAAAAATAACTGGATTAATGTTGAACAAAGTCTTTTTGCAAAAGCTTTTCATTTGTGTTATTTTGTTATTTTTTGTTATTTTGTGTTATTCATTATTTTCATTTGTGTTTTTTAATGTAAATTACTTATAAAACGCCGAAAACGTGCAAAAACATTATTCCTTAATGTCAAATTTTAATAATAATGCATTTTTATCGACAAAAACGTGCGAAATAATACGTAAACCGCGCAAAAATCATGCGACTAAATCAAAGTAGCTCGAACTAGAATTAGTCATAGTCATAGCCCCTTTTGTGCATACGGTTAGCTCGAGCTATAAGGCTATGACTAATTCTAGTCGGACTATCTCAAATTAGTCACAGAAACCTATGACTTCTAGTCCTAGCTTTTAGACACATTTCTGCATACGGCCCCAGTACAATCCTTATTGTTGCCAAAAGGCAGTTATTGTGCGGTTGGGAGTTTTTATTTGTCAATTTTTCAGTTTTTTATTTTGATCAATAAATCGATAACAAGGACCTAAATAAAAAAGTGCTTCCTAAAAAAGTTGCGTAATTCTTTCTTCTTTCCACTGAGCCCATGTTTATTTTTGATCAACCAGTAACAAAGAAGGAATATAGATTTTAAGGATCGAGCGTTGAAATAATACTAATAATAAGAAGAAGATGGTTCTGAATTCCAAAATTTACCCACGGTCTTTATTAATGGTTGGCGTGGCGCCACGAAGCTAAATCGCCCCATAGCGCTTCCGCGCCACCCATGAATATTTTTATCTTATTTTGACAGAAAGAAATATATTTAGTTTTTTTAAAAAAAGTTTTTTAAAAATAAAAAAAACTTATGACAAAATGTTTTTTTGTTTTTTTTATTTAAAAAAAATGCTACAGCACGTTGAAATTTTCTAAAATTGCTTTTTATTATAATTTTTGATACTAAAAAACCAAAAATATAAATTTAAAAAAAATTCCCTCGCGGAAATTGTTTCCGCAGCAATCATTTTCCACAGAAAATAATGTACTTAAACATAAAATATTTCATTAAACATAAAAAGAATAATAAAGTGATATTTCAATATCAAATAATAAAAAATCTAAAAAAGATAGTAAAGACATCAAAACATTTTAATAGAAAAAAAAAGAATTACAACAGATTTTAGTTAAAAAATGCCACGCTCACCGGTTTTAATACAGGGCTTGAACTAGTGTTGTAAAAAGTTACTTTTACTTTTACTTAAAGTAATAAAAGTAATGGATTTTGGATTACTTTTACTTTTACTTTTACTCGACTTTTAAAAATTCAATTACTTTTACTTTTACTCTTACTCGACTTTTGAAATTTCAAATACTTTTACTTTTACTCTTACTCGGATTTTTCCTTTTCTTGCAAATACTTAAATTAATTTAAGTAAAATTTAAGTAATTTTATGGGTAGATTACCTTAAAGGGTTGTTGTAAAGTGAATAAAAAAATAATTTTTTAAGCCGCTAACACGCTAAAACCGTTTATTTTGCCAAAAAACTTATTAAAATGATAATTTATGCATAAAATTAGCAAAATAACTTTACAACAGAGCTCTGGAGTCTCCAAAAACCAGTGTTTTGGTCCGTTTCAAAATTACTTTTATTATACTTTTACTCTTACCCCCAACACCACCGGCTTGAACTAGTTTAAGTATGTTTTTTATGGTAACATTGCTGTTCTAATCAATTTATAAGAAAAGGCTTGAACTAGTTTAATTATGTTTTTCATGGTAACATTCCCGTTCTAATCAATTTATTAGTAAAATTTTTTTGATATATAAAAAACGAGTATAGTGCTTATGCATGGTATCAAAAGGAATAATAAAAAAAATGCAGTCAATTAATTTTCGAAAAGTTTCTCTTGGGGCGACCCGTTCTTCGGTTTCGATTTTCTGTTACCGTATTTTCCGGTTCGAAATTTATTACTTTTGGGACCCCATTTACGCGTAGGGCTGAACAAGTCCGAAATGGTCATTTGCTTCCAAAATTTTTCGTACAGAATGGTGATTATAAATATGAGCGGCACTAAAAATACACAATTAAAAAAAACTACAAAAACAATTGAAGGACAGCTATAAATCACCGGGGTTCAAAAGCCAAATGACATTTTATTTATTTCGCATAAAACAGTATACAAAAAGCCGATGTTACTCAGCACTAAACGCGCAACCAAATACTACAAATACGAATATTAAAAAATAATAAATCAAATATTATTACACTGTAGCGTGTCTTAGTCGGGACTCGACCAAGGGACCTACCTTCGTTAAGCAAGACGTACGTTTTTCCACTGCGCCACAACCCTCCACATGTTTAGTAATTCCACCTTACTATACGACATAAAAAGTCACAATCAGTAAAAAAAGAACGTGACTCTGACTCTTAACGTTATAACATTACGATATAAATAAACGTGACTCTGACTCATAACGTTTATACTGTGTCAAAAAAACAGGAGTCACAGTTACGAGTATTTTATGACGATTCTGACCCATTTTGTTATGTCATAGTAAAGACAAATTCTATAAAAACCGGAGCGCAGGCTTGTCAAATTCGGTATGGATTGACCAAAATCACACAAGGAATAATTTCCATATGACGTGGTTTAATTTGCATGGCACTAGTTGATGCTCAGCTGATTGGCAGTTTCCTATGATGTTCAGTTCGGTAAAAAGTTCAGTTTAGTTTTTGCACCTTTTTTTCCAACAAAAAATTAATGGGATTCAACAGTTACAAACTCACTTTCCACGCCTGAATAACTCCTATGTGAATTTGGTCAAATGGGATTCGACAGTTGCAAACTTACTTTCCACACCTGAATAACTCTTATTTGAATTTGGTCGAATGGAATTCTACAGTTGCAAACTCACTTTTCACACCTGAATAACTTTTATGTGAATTTGGTCGAATGGGATTCGACAGTTGCAAACTCACTTTCGACACCTGAATAACTCTTATGTGAATTTGGTCGAATAGGATTCGACAGTTGCAAACTCACTTTCCACACCTGAATAACTCTTATGTGAATTTGATCGAATGGGATTCGACAGTTGCAAACTCACTTTCCACACCTGAATAACTCCTATGTGAATTTGGTCGAATGGGATTCGGTAGTTGCAAACTCACTTTTCACACCTTAATAACCCTTATGTGAATTTGGTCGATTAAATAAGCTGCTTGATTGTCCATTTTGTTTTTTTTCTCTATTTTTTAAGATGAGCAGCGGTTATATAAAATTCCCAGAGGCCTGTTTTATAAAAAGGTCTGTAAACTCTCATTTTACAAATCTACGCCTATTTTTTGTACAATACACGGTAAATGTCTTATAACCTGTAATCTAGGGGAAGTATAGGTGAGCACGGTCGGGGAAGCTAGGGGGGGTGGTTACCCGGGGTAAATAGAATTTTGAATTCTAGGAGGGGGTCCCAGGGGGGTCCGAAACCCCCTTGCTTTTTAGAGGGGGTCGACCCGGGGTGCGAAATTTTGAAATCTAGAGGGGGGTCAGGTGGGGTCTGGTGTCCAAAGCAAAACAGTTTTAAACCCTAATAACTTTAATAATTGTTCTTTTTATAGGATAATACTACATATATTGAATAAAAAGCCATATTCATGTATAAAAAAGGTGTAAAAGCATGAATATGTGATGAAAATTCACGTTTTTGGAAGAAAATTTAGTATAAACAAGGTACCTAAAATTTTCCCGAGGGGGGAGGGGCGGGGTCAGATTTCAATGTCTAGAGGGGGGGGTCAGGGGTAAAAAATTCGGAAATTTGGGGGGAGGGGGCCGCCTAGATTTTCGTCTAGAGGAGAGGGGGGTCCCAAAATTTCGAGGCTAGGGGGGTGGGGTGGACCCCACCCAGCCCCCACCCCCCTTTCTCACCTATGATCTCCAGTTGATGCTCTGCGCTGGTTGCTTGACGTCCACGTCGCGTCCCTTCCGCTGAATGATAAATATTACCGTGTTGTATATTCTCTATCATGTATTTCACAAAAACACATTAGAATTGGATTTGATAAAACGTCCCAATTTCCCCATATAAAATAGGAATCGCTGTTCATATCACCTTACACAATATTAGCACCCACTACTAATATCAAAAATATATTATAGTAAAGAAAAAATGAGACACTTTAAACAAACTGCTGGAAAAAACAGGTCCCATATAATTGGGATCCCATTTAAATAGGTCCCATTTAAATTGGATTTATTTAAATGGGATCCCATATAAATGGGACCAAAAATCTAAAGGTCCCATTTAAATGGGACCTTTGTTTCCAAGATGTTTGTTCTAGGTGTCTCATTTTTTCTTTATTATATTATTTTTGCTAATATGGGGCCAGTGCAGCATAATATGACTAAGGACAACCTTAAGGCCCTTCGAAAAGTACTGTAGTATTTGTGATCACGTCATATATGTTTTGCTCTAAGGGAATGGATGTGAGAGGAGTAGCGGCAAAACAGGGCTTTAGAATGCAAGCACAAAAAATGCTAAAAGAATGCCGGTGTCGTATGATATTTTCGCCCCCTATTTATCGCCGGCCGGCAAATTCCTCATAGCGCGATGTCATAATAATTTCAATAAATACTTGTTACCCTTCTTCGTCACGTAGCTTGTTATATTTGTTTGTTCGTTGCATACAAAGTAACACATAACAGAATACAAGCTATAATTAATGGATCTGGTCAAACTAAATTGTTTTATAATTATAATATGTAAATTTTTATGTTTTTCAATGCATTTAATAGGAAATGGGGGGCGAATCCTTCATAGAAAATCAGCCATGAAGAATTTACCGCCCTCTGAATATTAGAGGGGGGCGAAAATATCATAGCAAGTGTCTATAAAGAATTCGCCGGGGGGGGGGGCAAAAATATAATGCCCTCATCTATGAAGAATTCGCCGTCCGGCGATTTTATCATGGGGGGCGGAAATTATATCCGACACCGGCGACGTCGCGTTATTAAAAAAATGCGGCCGTCCCTTTTAAAAAAAAAGCCGCGCGCAGGTACCTAATATTGGATTAGTTTGGTTTAGAAAAATGGTAGACCAGCGTCAAATAGGCTGAGATTTGTCACTTTGAAAATTTACAAATGTCTTTATGAAATAGACCCCAGATTGTCCATTTTTTGAATTTCGTTGTTTCCAGAGTTATTTTATTGTTTGTTTACTTTAGATGATTAAAGCCCGAT
This sequence comes from Microlaimidae sp. YZB2_3, assembly GCA_030248175.1. Classification (NCBI taxonomy): domain Eukaryota; kingdom Metazoa; phylum Nematoda; class Chromadorea; order Desmodorida; family Microlaimidae; species Microlaimidae sp. YZB2_3. The sequence continues at coordinate 18,551 of JASAMX010000727.1, forward strand.
TTAAACCGGTTGAAATATTTTTTAGAAAAAACTTATTGCTTCATTCGTATCCAGGACGGTATTTAGGTGTCATGTTTATTAAATATAGAAAAAAAATTAATAAAGCACGCAATATGTTTAATTAAGAATAACTTAAATTAAAAAAATACCTAGAATAACAGTTAAGCATTTTAAAAATATTGAATCCCATGTACTGCTAGCATGTATTATTCGACTCATTATTAATCCAAGAAATGCAAAAGGGATTACCACCAGCCAAAGTACTAAATCAAGTTATAAAATAAATATAGAATTCAAATATCTTATTTAAACATCAAATTAAGTGTTTTCAAGGTAGATAAATGTTTTATTTGTTTTTTGGTCATTTATGAGCACTTGTTTTTTTTTGGTTTCCCCTTTATTTCACAATGTTTTTCGTCGTTTTTTACAACACAAAGAGTTACAATCAGTATAAAATCAACGCTTAGATTATTTGCGAGCTAAAAAATAAAAAGAATCACGGTTACGAGTATTTTATACAAATTCTGACTTTTTAGGTCAGAATAACGACGCTTTGTAGAGATTATAAACCCATTCACACCTATCGACTTTTTTGACATGTAAAAGTTATATTATACTCTTAAGGCCTGTGCCAGGATTTTTGAAAGGAGGGGGCCAGACTCTAGAAAACTGAAAATGAATATAGTGGCGCGAAGTGCCGCATTTTGCGCCGCGAAGCGGCGCCAGGCGGACGCGAAGCGTCCGCCAGGGGGTCTGGGGGGTGTCCCCCCAGCCGTCGGAGGCGAAATTTTTTTGATTTAGCATTAAAAATGATTAAAATTAGGGCTTAAAAATACCTATTTACATTGAATTCAAGGCAGCCAGACCGGCAGAATCCACTTTTGGCATACCCCAAGAAAGAAGGTAGGGAGAAGCAGGGTTTATAATGAAGTTACCTTCGCTTTTACCTCCCCCCACCCCCCTGGACCTACCTCATCTTCCTTATTTTTTACCCCGGTCAACCCAGAAAGGGGGGGGCATGGCCCCCCTGGCCCCCCCTGGCACAGGGCCTGCTTGCAGTCAAGTTAAGCAAATTGTTTTCAGATTTCCAAATATTAGGCGGTTCTAATTAAGTTTTACTTTGTTTTTCTTGTGCCTGCCGAGTTTATATAGCTGCCGTTTAAAAATATATCAATTTCAAATAATAAAACAAATTTGCATTCCTTAATATCTCTTTGAATAGTTTTCACTGCACAGCGTTCAGTAGTAAATCAGACGCACGTAGAACAGAAAAATACCTTTTTTTGCTTAAATGAAGCCATAGGTGGGCAGCCTCTCGGATTTTGGGGGGTATAAGGGGGGGGGGTCAAATTTTAGGGGGGTGTCTGGCAAGACCGAAATTTTGAGGGGGGGCGTACCCAATATTTTTGCGCTGCCTTAAAATGGGATTAAAACGCGTAAAAAACGTAAAACAAGCTTATAAATGCTTTAAACCTGTGTAAAATTAAAATAAGACCTTATTGCAACTTATAAATTTTATTTTTTAATTCTTTTAATAATAATGTGTTTATATATTCTTATAATTAGATTAAAAATCATAGTTTTTTTAAATAATTACGTAATAATAGAATAGTTATATTGTTGTCTTGATTATAAAGTCAAGTATCACAAACTTTTTAATCCATAATGTTATATTTAATTAAAGATTATATACATACATGGTCGTAGCCAGGGGGGTCTAGACCCCCCTTTTTGGTCGGCACAGGAAAAAATTTGGAGTTAGATCCCCCTATTTGGGTCGCCAAGGATAAAAATTTGGGGGGTCTAGAACCACCATTTTTAAAAAATTTTCTCGCTCTTCGATCAGCGCTCCATTAATTATATAGTCTCCACTTCCAAATTTGTGTTACTTTGTTTTTTAATCTTTTTTTTATTTTAAAGGTTTATTCATAAAGAATAAAAACAGATAATAGCAAATATAACACAATTATAATATCAATACAGTATCACTACAATACATATATCATACAACATATTACAAAAACAAAACACCATACGAAATAATTGTTTATCACAGGTTTCGTGTACAATATGGAATGTACACATTAGAATGTGTTAATATTTGCCAAACTTTTTTTGAATAATGAAAAAAAACCCTTTTTTTTATTTCCTATTTTTTTAAAAATTAATTTTGTATTTAATTATTGTTAGTAGGGTAAAACAGGGCTAAACGTTATTTATCACCAATTTTTCCATTTAAGTAACCGTTCATCTTTTGATTTTGTTAATTTAATTGCAGTATTTATTGTTTTGATTTTTGTTTTTACAAAATTTTTAAAGGCACAAAAATCTGGAATTGTTTCTTCAGTTTTTTGAATATGAATAAAATATTTTAGCCAGAGAGCATATTCTTGCCATTTCCTAACTATTTCGTTGTCACTATTTTGTAAAAATAAGCAATTTTCTATAGAAATAGTAAATGTTATCTCTTCTTTTAATCTGAAATATTCCGAGGCCTTTATCCAAATTTCATTCAAATATGGACATTTTAAAAAATAATGTTCGAGGTTGTCTATTGATGGTACATTTTTACAGAAGATACAGAATGGAGAATTTACTATTTTATATTTATAGAGCCACTTCCTGCAGCTTATTACTCTGTGTAAGATTTTAAATTGTAGAACTTGAAGTTTTGTTTCTGAGGTTATTGTTCTTATATTAATAAAGTTTTCTGTCCAGAAGGCCCATTGTTGTTTCCCGATTATTTCATTCCAGTGTTTAATTGATGCTGGGTCTTCTATTTGTTTCATAATAAAGAATTTTTTTATTTCTTTATATGTATTTAACTCTTTCCATTCTGTTAGGGGGTATCTTTCTTGAGTTATTCCAGATTTAAGAATGTCTCCCCACACGCGATTGACTACTACTTTAATTTGGTTATAATGTATTTGATTGAATTTTTTAAAATTGTATATTTTTTCAACTATTGGAAATGGCTTCCAATTTCGTTTTTCATCGAGAAAATTTTTTATTTGGTCACAATTTTTTGTTACTAGCTCATGATGATAAACTGTTTTATTGTCTATCAGTATATACTTATTATTGTTTATTTTTTCGTCTATAATGGCTTCCCAGCAGTATAATTTGACAATTCTTCTATCGCTAACTTCTTGATATGCTTTTAAAGCATCAATATAATAATTATCTATGCCGTTCCACTTAACTGGAAGACTTTTGAAATTGTAAGTGCAATCAAGTAAATATTCCAATCCACCGACTTTTTTTAGCTTATGACAAATAAAAGCGCACCATTTTGCTGAAGGATTTTCTGTAATTCTTCCTAACATTTTAATTTTAAACGTTTTATTTATTGTTTCTATGCATGGCATTTTTAGTCCATAATTTTTATAATCCTGAATCATTACAGTACGTTTTATTTTCGGTAGCTTAAAATTCCAAGTGTAATTCGTTATAAATTTTTTAATTTGATTTAAGGTTTTTTTGTCTACATACAAGTTGATTAATGGATAAACTAGCTGAGACAACCCAAGAGTTTTTAGTACTAGAATACGCCCAATTAAAGTTAGACCTCTAGTGTGCCAAGAACTTAGGGATGTTTGTATTTTCTCCAATTTATCAACAAAATTTAATTTAATCATATTTTTTTTATTATGGTCGAAATTTATTCCCAAAATTTTTATAGGCTTAGTTACCACATTAAATTTATCAACTCTTGTGTTGTTTAAGGTTTTAAGTTTACCTATTCCGGTACATTGTGTTTTATCTGTGTTTAGTTTTAATCCTGAAAATCTTCCAAAATTAGTTATTGTTTTTCTAGCTTTTTTGACGGATTTTTCATTTGTCAAAAAAAGTGTTGTATCGTCGGCGAATTGCAGCATTTTATACTCATGTGCTAATGTTTTTATACCTTCAATTTCGGGGTCGTTTCTGATTTCAATAGACAACAATTCTATTCCTAGTATAAACAAATACGGACTTACTGGATCTCCTTGGCGTACACCACGTTCGAGCGGGAAATATTGAGTTGTATATCCATTATTAAGGACGGCGGTAGAAGCATCAGTGTACAAAAGTTTAATATATGCTATAAATTCTTGTGGAATTCCATAGCATGCCATTGTTTTAAATAAATAATCCCAATTCAGTGTGTCAAATGCCTTTTCAATGTCAAGAGAAAGCATATAGCCTTCTAGTTGTGTTTCGTCCGCCCATTCCATAAGATCGATAATTTGTCTGATATGTTCACCTATATATCTTCCTTTAATAAATCCGGCTTGATCTTCATGAATTAGTTTAGGTATAATTTTCTTAAGTCTGTTTGCTAGAGCTTTGCTAATTATTTTATAGTCTACATTTAAAAGTGTTAATGGTCTCCAACTTGGGATAACTAGTAGATTACGAAATGGCTTAGGAAGTAGTTTAAGAATTCCTCTCCGTTGTTCTTTTGTGAGTTTTTTAGTATCAAACGTAGCTTCTTCTAGCGCTTCAAAGAAGAGTCCTGATATTTCGTCCCAATATTTCAAGTAAAATTCTGTTGTAAGTCCATCAGTGCCCGGGGTTTTATTTTTTGGCATTGATTTAAGAGCTTCATAGCATTCATTTAGAGATAACGGGGCTGATAACATTTTTTTATCATCTTCTGTTAATTTGGTTATTTGGTTGCTATTGCATATTTTATTTAATAATTCATTTTCATCTGTTGTTAAAGCCTTTTCTTTTTGTTCCGAGGCCATTTTTTTAAAATAATCATATAGTTGATTTTGTATTTCTTTAGGGTTTGTTATGTTTTTGATGTTATTCGTATTATCATGCTTTTGTATTTGAGTTATTGTTGTATTTGCCGAATTTCTTTTTTCCAGCCCGTAGAAGTACTTTGTATTTTTTTCTCCACAATTAATCCAGTTAGCTTTTGAACGGATTATTGCCCCTTCTGTTTTTTCATTGTGTATACTCTCTATTTTGCTTTTAATTTGTTTGTATTGATTAAGTGTATTTTGGTCTAATTTATACAATTCCTGTTCAAGAGCTTCTAGTTCTTTTTCTAATTTAGCCTCTTCTTTTTTATGTTTACTAACTCTTTTCTTGCTATAAGGTATCGACTTTTCTCTAATAATATTTTTAAAAGCGTCCCATTTAGTACCCTTTGCACAAGATTTATAATTTGTTTCTAGCATAGTAATAGCTTCCTGTACAAGAGCGTCATAATTTGGTTCTTTGAGTAGCTGGTTATTAAATTTCCATAGACCTGGCCCTTTCGGCGAGTAGTTATTACCTTGTAAGCTAGTAAAGATTGCACGATGATCTGTTCGTGGTGCACCAATAATTGTGCATTCAGTAACCAATTGCAATAAATCTGTTTGTAGAAAATTATAGTCAAGTCTGCAGTGAACCGGAGGAGTAATTTGCGACCAAGTATACTGTTTTTTATACGGATTTTTTGTTCTCCATAAATCTTTTAGGTTGTAATTTTCAATCATTTCTTTCAGTTTAAGATTATCTTTTTTTTCAGTATAAGCATTTCCTCCTAGTTTGTCATTTGAATTCAAGCACAGATTAAAGTCTCCCGTTAATAATATTTTATAGTCTTTCTCAGTATTTGTAGCAAGAACCTCATTCAGATTTTCGAAAAACGATATTCTTTCATTCTCATTATTGGGCGCGTACACTGTTCCAATAATCAACTTGTACCCATTAAAGCACCCTTTTAGCATCAAATATCTTCCGTTTATATCTTTGATGACTTTATCTACTGTTTTATCAACAGATTTTCTCAGCAATATACTAACTCCTTTAGAATTCGATGTACCATGTGAAAAATAAATATCGGGGTGTCCATTCCATTCATTTTTCCATACGTTTTCCATTTCTTGTATTGTGTGTGTTTCAGATAGACAAATAATATCAAAATTTTTGTTATTGACTTTTTTATTACGTAGAAAATCAAAAACAGTCCTACGTTTAGTTTTATTTTGTAGCCCTTTAGCGTTTAGTGTTAGTATTGTAATTTTAGACAAATTCATAATATAAATAAATAAATAATTAAAAAATATATATGTAAATATATTACATATATCGTATAACTCCAGGAATGTTTGTAATTAACACAATATCGATCTGATTTGTTAATAAGATTTCGTTTTAAGCATTGATAGTTATTTATTATAAAAATTTATTAATTAATACTATACTTTTTGTTATGTAACGTTTTCATTTATGACTACATGTTTTCTTTTACAAAATTCACCTTTGAATTTATGAATTCGTTAATTTACTTGATGATTATCGTTTATTATGTTTTTGTACTACGATTGCGTAAAGCAGAAAACTGCATCTTTAATTGTAACCTTACGTAATTCTGCAATACCCATTATATTTACCATTGTACAACGATTGTATATTTCTACAGCTTTTAGTAAAAATTGTAAATTTATGTTTTTATCCTAGGTTTATGAGTTTTATTTCATGAGTTTTATTTAAATTTCGTATTTTATAATTCTTTTAAAAACTTTAGACAGTAATTTTTAATTAAAAAGTTATTGTGATTTTTCTTGGTATTTGTGTTGTATTTTTTAAGGATCGGTTTAAACCTATTGAACTAAAGAGTTGTTTGTGGTTTTACCGTATTTCGTAATTTTTTCTTTATACTATTTGAAGTTTCAATTCAGTAACATGTTCTAGAGGCAAAATGTGTTATAATCTTTTAAAAAGTAATCAAAATCTTCTTTATTCTAGTTCGATTTCGTATCCACGTAGCTATTTTGTAAATACTCAAGGGGTCAACGTTAAAGTAAACGGAATTTATTGCCAAGCTGTTGTTGTAAGCCTGTTCTGAGCTGGGTGAATAACATTCTTTTGTTAGCTATGAAATTTATTTTTGAAATGAGTTGAGTGTCGGATTGGTCGAATAATTTGAAGCCAAGCCGAAGTAACTATTTTTTTGATTTTTTAATCGTTTGTTGTTGTCGAAAAAGATTAAGCAAGTATTAGCAGAAATTAATAATTCACATCATAATAATATCAAAAACAAATATAAATAACTTTAGCCGTTTTAGCTATGAAACATAAATTACTACAATCCTTAGTCACGGTAGTCCTTGGTGGTAAAATAATGAACATCTATATGTCAAGACAGAGAAGAGATGGAGAAGTATTTAATTAATATTTTTTTCGTTATGTATTTAATAAGACTATGGAATAAATGTGCTGTTGGCAGTGTTTTCCACCCTGTTTGCGTAAGTTTTTAGTTTAAAACTCATTATTTTTACTTAATTGATTTGCGGTTATTTGGTAGTTAATTTAAGTTTTTTAGTTCGTACGAATTTTTTAGTAACTTTAGTCCTGTTATTTAATTTGGCATAGTGCCAGATCGTTGGCAAGTTTTCGTCGGTAATATAAACAATGCTACCTAAAAATTAATATTATTTTTTTGTTATCTCATCCTAATTAGTGTATTGTATTGTTTACATTATTTTTGGCACTCTGCCAGCTCATTTCTTGCCATGCCAGCTCTTTTTTCCCCTCCTTACCTTTTAAAATTTGAGTATAAAATTATTAAATATCAGTTACATTACGATAGCTTATAAAAATAAGAGAAAAAAAAATTTACTTAGCCATATTATTATTATGGTAATTTTAAAATTTTGTTTTCCTGGATAGGTCAGGTGGACAGTTGAGTTAGATTATTTTCCATCTAGCTATTCTCTCGGCCTATTTTATTAATATTATTTTATTGTTTGTTATTTTAATATTGTGCTTCTCCCGCTCTCGGACCTATAGCAGGTTGTTAATATAATTTCTAATGAATTTTGTTGTGTTTTGGTGTTATTTTTTATGTTCAAAATCTTGTCCTAACATAAGATCATTACAAGTTTTTTTTCCTCTGCTATAGTTTAGCGGCGTGTCCAAAAAGTTAATTTTATTTTTTGTAAGTATCAAACCTTGTTTTTATTTATTGTATTGTTTACAATATTCCTGACAGTCGGCCAGTTCATTTTTTGCCAGCTTCTTTTTTTATTAATTTTCCGGTTTACGTTTTGAAAAATGCCTCCAAAATTATGAAATATTAGTTAAAAAATTTAATTGATAGCAAGAAAAATAAATTTTTAAAATAAAATAAATAAATAAATTAATAGGACTAATTAACTAACTAACTAGCTATATTAATAGGGAAAAAGCCAACTTTACCTAACTAATATTTCTTTTGACTTGTTTTGGGATTTGCGAAGTAAACTTTTTAAATTTTAAGTTTGCAAATTGTCTTTTCCAATATCACCCATATTGTTAATGTTTCATATGTATGACTAGCTATATAATTGAATTTTATCATAATGTATGTATTTCTGAAGTTAATGCGATTTTAATGTGATTTATTCTCCATGAACAACTTTTGTAATATCACCTTATAGGTTTTTTTTTGTTTTGTTTTAATGTTAAGCCTTTTAATCTTAAAATTTTTATTATTTTTAAAGAAATGCCTCTTTTTTGTACTAGATTACCAGTATTATAATATTATCGCCAAAATATAGCAGAAAAAATTTTAGGTTATGAATTGACTTTTTTTTAAACCATTTTGTTAATGTTTCACGTTATTATGTGTTACAATTATATTTGAAAAGGGTTAGATAAAGAATTAGTTTGGTCTGTTAAGTTTTTTAAAAACAAAAACAAACGTGCTCTATTTTTGCTAGTGTTGTATTTACCAAAAGACCATAAATTTTATAAACTTATTAATATTTCTTGAAAAAGTTTAGTTGTATACCTAGTTATAAGCTATACTTAAAATAACAAGTTTTATTGAAGATTAGTGTTTTACTATTATTAATCAAAAAATTTTAGGTTATTATTTTTTTTTTTCCATTTTTTATATGTTTTACGTTATTATGTTTTACAATTTATTTTAAAGAAAAGGGTTAGATAAAGAATTAGTGTTTGGTCTTGTTTAATTTTTTTAAATAACAATTAAAACAAAGGTGCAACCTTTATTATTTTGCTAGATTTTGTTTATCTTTACTTAAATTACCATAAATTTTTAAACTTATTATTATTTTAAAGTTTTTAATTTTTTTCACCTAAATTTTAAGGAGGCCGAAATTAACGGAATTTTAAAATGCGCAGTTAGTTAAACGCAGTGCAAGCTAATTTTGAAGAAAATTTTAAAACATGAAAATTATCAATTTTGAGACCTAAAAAGAAGATATTTTAGGTTATTATATAGTGCTTCGTTTTAAATCTAATGCAGTTTAAACACAAAGCAAAAATTAAGAAAACTACAAAAAAATTCGTTTTTTGTATGAAATGTGATAATGCAAAATAACAAAAATGAAAAACTTTTGCAAAAACACTTTATCCAACATTCATTCAGTTACTTGTGTGCTAGTTTTTTGTGTTTTAAAAATAAGCCAATTTTCTAACACCCTAAATGGGTGGCCGAAATTAAGGCCTGGCCGAAATTAAGTCCATACCCTACGTTTAAACCTAATTAAATAATCCAAATAATCATTATAATTGGTAGTTTATCTGCGCACAATAATCAAAAATTCTAAAACCATAATTTTTTTCAAATAATAACTATTTTTTCACTTTATTTAATTAACACAATATAATAATATAATAAAATAAAATTTCAAAATAATACAAAAATAAAAGATAGATATAAAACTTGGCATAAGCCAAGGGCCAATACACCTGCAATTCTTCAGCCATATGACTCCAAATCGACTCCTACGATAAATCAAAATCAGCAGCGCATTTAATTTGCAGGATCAGCATACACTAAAAAATGGAAAAAAAATAAACAAAATACCATAATGTTAATTATTTAATTTATTTTTCAAAAGATAGTAAAACACTAATCTTCAATAAAACTTGTTATTTTAAGTATAGCTTATAACTAGGTATACAACTAAACTTTTTCAAGAAATATTAATAAGTTTATAAAATTTATGGTCTTTTGGTAAATACAACACTAGCAAAATAAAGCACGTTTGTTTTTGTTTTTAAAAAAACTTAACAGACCAAACTAATTCTTTATCTAACCCTTTTCAAATATAATTGTAACACATAATAACGTGAAACATTAACAAAATGGTTTAAAAAAAAGTCAATTCATAACCTAAAATTTTTTCTGCTATATTTTGGCGATAATATTATAATACTGGTAATCTAGTACAAAAAAGAGGCATTTCTTTAAAAATAATAAAAATTTTAAGATTAAAAGGCTTAACATTAAAACGAAACAAAAAAAAAACCTATAATGTGATATTACAAAAGTTGTTCATGGAGAATAAATCACATTAAAATCGCATTAACTTCAGAAATACATACATTATGATAAAATTCAATTATATAGCTAGTCATACATATGAAACATTAACAATATGGGTGATATTGGAAAAGACAATTTGCAAACTTAAAATTTAAAAAGTTTACTTCGCAAATCCCAAAACAAGTCAAAAGAAATATTAGTTAGGTAAAGTTGGCTTTTTCCCTATTAATATAGCTAGTTAGTTAGTTAATTAGTCCTATTAATTTATTTATTTATTTTATTTTAAAAATTTATTTTTCTTGCTATCAATTAAATTTTTTAACTAATATTTCATAATTTTGGAGGCATTTTTCAAAACGTAAACCGGAAAATTAATAAAAAAAGAAGCTGGCAAAAAATGAACTGGCCGACTGTCAGGAATATTGTAAACAATACAATAAATAAAAACAAGGTTTGATACTTACAAAAAATAAAATTAACTTTTTGGACACGCCGCTAAACTATAGCAGAGGAAAAAAAAACTTGTAATGATCTTATGTTAGGACAAGATTTTGAACATAAAAAATAACACCAAAACACAACAAAATTCATTAGAAATTATATTAACAACCTGCTATAGGTCCGAGAGCGGGAGAAGCACAATATTAAAATAACAAACAATAAAATAATATTAATAAAATAGGCCGAGAGAATAGCTAGATGGAAAATAATCTAACTCAACTGTCCACCTGACCTATCCAGGAAAACAAAATTTTAAAATTACCATAATAATAATATGGCTAAGTAAAATTTTTTTTTCTCTTATTTTTATAAGCTATCGTAATGTAACTGATATTTAATAATTTTACACTCAATTTTTAAAAGGTAAGGAGGGGAAAAAAAGAGCTGGCATGGCAAGAAATGAGCTGGCAGAGTGCCAAAAATAATGTAAACAATACAATACACTAATTAGGATGAGATAACAAAAAAATAATATTAATTTTTAGGTAGCATTGTTTATATTACCGACGAAAACTTGCCAACGATCTGGCACTATGCCAAATTAAATAACAGGACTAAAGTTACTAAAAAATTCGTACGAACTAAAAAACTTAAATTAACTACCAAATAACCGCAAATCAATTAAGTAAAAATAATGAGTTTTAAACTAAAAACTTACGCAAACAGGGTGGAAAACACTGCCAACAGCACATTTATTCCATAGTCTTATTAAATACATAACGAAAAAAATATTAATTAAATACTTCTCCATCTCTTCTCTGTCCTCTCAATTTACATTTTATTGTCATCCCTAAGGACTACCGTGACTAAGGATTGTAGTAATTTATGTTTCATAGCTAAAACGGCTAAAGTTATTTATATTTGTTTTTGATATTATTATGATGTGAATTATTAATTTCTGCTAATACTTGCTTAATTCTTTTCGACAACAACAAACGATTAAAAAATCAAAAAAATAGTTACTTCGGCTTGGCTTCAAATTATTCGACCAATCCGACACTCAACTCATTTCAAAAATAAATTTCATAGCTAACAAAAGAATGTTATTCACCCAGCTCAGAACAGGCTTACAACAACAGCTTGGCAATAAATTCCGTTTACTTTAACGTTGACCCCTTGAGTATTTACAAAATAGCTACGTGGATACGAAATCGAACTAGAATAAAGAAGATTTTGATTACTTTTTAAAAGATTATAACACATTTTGCCTCTAGAACATGTTACTGAATTGAAACTTCAAATAGTATAAAGAAAAAATTACGAAATACGGTAAAACCACAAACAACTCTTAAGTTCAATAGGTTTAAACCAATCCTTAAAAAAATACAACACAAATACCAAGAAAAATCACAATAACTTCTCTCTTAAAAGTGATTGGTTAATATAACGTAGAAATTAGTAAATTTCTACGAATTTTTTAACGGGAAAGGATCCGCTCACTTAATTAGTAACTTTTACGATTTTTTTATTTATAAAAAGCCAAAAAAAAAATACAGAAAAACCCCCGTTTACAATAAATTTTTCCGATAAAACTCCGGTTAAAGGATGCATAGAATAGGTTACATGAAGCAAGAATTTATAATACTTAACAAGCATAATAAATTAAAAATTAGTTTTAAGTTCCAAATTTTACTTTTATTTTAGTTTCAGCGTGATGGCGAGAAGAAAAGTCCTTCTTCGGCCAAACATTTTTCCATTTTTTTTTTCTTATTTAACCATTTTAAGGGTGAAGAAAAAAGTGATTTATGGTTACTTTTCAAATATAAGATTGTTTTAATTAAAAAACAAAACATTTCTTACCTTAGTTTGTCCTTCCTTAATTTGTTTTGTAAACGAAAGTGCAGATTTCACACTTTAATAATAAAATAAATAAAGTGTTGGAAAAACTTAAAATCCCTAGCAGAAAATTTTACACACTTCAAACTAAGGATTTAAAGACAGTGCACACACACAAGCAATTTCTGCCATCTTAATTCCATAGAAATCATCAGTGCCTTTGGAGTTTTTTCTTTGCAAAGTAGTTTTGTTTGTTAGCGAAAAATTTCCAATATTTCCAACAAAATATCCACACAAGTTTGCTATATTTAGAACAAAATCAAAGGAAACGTCCCGTGGTAGGATATTAAAACTTTAAAAAGAGTAGGATTAATGTGGCCGAACCTAATTTTTTTGTTTTAAAACAATTATTTTTGTTATTAATAAACATAAAACAAAAAAAATGAAGGTTGAAAGAATTTGACTTCAGTTACACATTGGATTTAATTATTTTCGTAGAATTTTTTTATATAAATAGTAAAAAAAAAAACAAAACTAGTGGTAAACCCAATTATAAAGAAAAAAACCGCCGCACGAGACAAAAGTGTATGTTTAATATGTAAAGAGCAATTATCAAATTCAACGAGATTTTTCTAAGTTAATTTTACGAATTTTTTCGTTCAATCAACTAATATTATAGCAACAGTTTTCTAACCTACTTATTTCGTTAATTTAGTCAAAATGTGATTTACGGCTTTTTTTTCAACGAATTTTTTAGGGCCACTTTTTAGAGAGTTTTTAATTAAAAATACTGTCTAAAGTTTTTAAAAGAATTATAAAATACGAAATTTAAATAAAAATCATAAAATAAAACTCATAAGCCTAGAATAAAAACATAAATTTACAATTTTTACTAAAAGCTATCGAAATATACAATCGTTGTACATTGGTAGCTATAATGGTTATTGCAGAATTACGTAAGGTTACAATTAAACTTGCAGTTTTCTGCTTTACGCAATCGTAGTACAAAAACATAATAAACGATAATCATCAAGTAAATTAACGAATTCATAAATTCAAAGGTGAATTTTGTAAAAGAAAACATGAAATCATAAATGAAAACGTTACATAACAAAAAGTATAGTATTAATTAATAAATTTTTATAATAAATAACTATCAATGCTTAAAACGAAATCTTAATAACAAATCAGATCGATATTATGTTAATTACAAACATTCCTGGAGTTATACGATATATGTAATATATTTACATATATATTTTTTAATTATTTATTTATTTATATTATGAATTTGTCTAAAATTACAATACTAACACTAAACGCTAAAGGGCTACAAAATAAACTAAACGTAGGACTGTTTTTGATTTTCTACGTAATAAAAAAGTCAATAAGAAAAATTTTGATATTATTTGTCTATCTGAAACACACACAATACAAGAAATGGAGAACGTATGGAAAAATGAATGGAATGGACACCCCGATATTTATTTTTCACATGGTACATCGAATTCTAAAGGAGTTAGTATATTGCTGAGAAAATCTGTTGATAAAACAGTAGATAAAGTCATCAAAGATATAAACGGAAGATATTTGATGCTACTCTCTAAAAACGAATCGTAGATTTTCCTTACAAATAAAATTTGTAAGCAGAAAAATACGAAATATTTCGTTAAAAATTGCAAAATCATCGTGATTTTGAAAATCTACGATTCTTTTAGTAGTTTAAAACTACGAGTTGGTATTTTAAGGAATACTACGAATACCCAGAATCGTAATTTCTTTGGCTGGCATACGTACGTACTTTATCATTGAATTTTTTTTTTCTAAAATGTTTGTTTGAATATTTTGTTAAAATATTATTTATTTTATTTTGTTTTGAAATGATATAAATTTGATTTGGAACTGATTTTAAAATCATTCATGAATCATGAATATACAGAATATTTTACGGTTTGATATTAGAATAATACGCGAAAAATAATTTTTGACTGCTATGACTCGTTTTTAAACGTCAAAAATATAAAATAAAAACTTTGTGCACTCTGATTCACCACGACTCCGCTCCAAAGACATTTGTTTCTGAAGAAAAAATTGCAAAGCTACCGAAAAATGTATAAAAAAAATGAATTCATTGTAAATCTGCAACAATCAGCGACTTTTACGCGTTTTTTGGAATGACCTGAACGGTGCTGCAAACGAAATGAAATCACATTTTCTTTCTGAAAAAAATCCCAGGTTTGTTAATTAATATTTTACAGTCGTTTATAGTTACCCTATATCATAAATCAAATTAAGTGCGGGTATGGCGAGGTCTACGACACGATGGTTCTGCGACTCACAACTTGACGGTCCCAAGGGGGTAGACACGACGTAAATAGTGTGATTTCTACGCATTGAAATATTGTTACATTTTAAATATCAAATTTCGGTTTTTTTACTGTTATTAAGTATAATGTACAGCTTTTAAATTTCGTTTTAAATGTAAACATGGGATATAAATGTATGTTTTAACAATGCTAAACTTTCTTAGAACAAAAACAGTACAAAAGAGCAATAATTTTAACAACTTCAATTTTTTAATTCAACCAAAATCTGTAACCGCAACCTGTAACATAACCGCATTTCGGTCAGTATAACAGTATTGAACGCAAATATAGGTTTCCGAATCAAAAGCAGATATTTGTAGCAGCGATATGTGTTGGAATTTAGAATAGCAAAACGAGCTTGCTTACAATTTTTAACATTAGTCCTTTGTTAAATCAGACTGGTTTTATATTGTTTAAAGAAATTAAATCAAATTTTTCCAAAAATTCAAAAACTACAAAATTTTAATAATTATTTTTGATTTAAAACATCAAAATCTTTAAAATCATTTTCTTTTTTGTGGTTTTATTTAATTTTATTTGCACTCATTATTATGCTGTACTAGTTTTGTTTTTGTCAGCGTTGCTACAGGTGCAGTCAAACACCTTTTTGGAACCGTCATGTCTTACTCAACTCTCTACTAAAACCGTCGTGTTGTACCTTTCGCATGTTGTACCATCGGATCGCATGAACGTCATGTTCCTGCCCTTTTTTAGCAGTTTATGCGCATATATGCGCATATACTGCACATAAAAAGGCACAACCGCGGGAAACAAAAAAATAAATCCACTAAAAAACCACTACTTCGTTTGCACACTGTACACAAAATACAAACTTTTTAAGTGGGTTTATTTTTTGTTTCCCGCGGTTGTGCCATTTTATGTTCAGTATATGCGCATATATGTGCATAAATTGCTAAAAAAGTGCAGTGTGCTTCAAAATGCAGTGCGTTCAAGCAAAGGTGGATAATACGATAATCCGGGACAAAGGTGTGACACTCGTGTTTAACGAACGCGGCCATGCGAAAGACAACCAGCGGACGGACGGGTGTCATCGTGACGGACGGGTGTCATCGTGACGGACGGGTGTCATCGTGACGGACGGGTGTCATCGTGACGGACGGGTGTCATCGTGACGGACGGGTGTCATCGTGACGGACGGGTGTCATCGTGACGGACGGGTGTCATCGTGATGGACGGGTGTCATCGTGACGGACAGGTGTCATCGTGACGGACGGGTGTCATTGTGACGGACGGGTGTCATAGTGAAGGACGGATGTCACGATAAATG
>JASAMX010000729.1:0-21698 GCA_030248175.1 Microlaimidae sp. YZB2_3
GTACTTCGTTCAGTTACGTATTGCTCCTTATAGAAAATAAATTTTTGTATTTTTAATTTTTTAGGGTAGCGAATAGGGAGGCCTCCATCCACAGTATTTTTGTGTGTAGTTGTTGTAAATTATTTTAGAGGATTTTGCTGCTTGACCAGGGTTGGGTGTTTTGGAACAAAATCGGGCAATTAAAGTGGGGCTTCAAGAATATTTTTTCACACTAAAACGCAACTTTTTTTTACTTTTTAAAAAAACAAGTTTTTGTATTTCTCATTTTTGTTTGATTATCGAAAATAATATTTTTGGTTTTTTTAGACACCTAAAAAAATTCATTTATGAATAAAATACTGGCTAAAATAAGTGCTCACTAGTGAACCCCGTGATATCTGGAGAAATCTGAAAATTTGTCTTTAGGAGTTCCCCAAATTTTAAAAAAATATGTCCCCCTTACCCAAACGGGTCCTTACTTCCACAATCAACTTTGCTATTAATACTTTGAGAGAAAAAAATAACGCAAAGCAAAGAGTTATTTCTAATGAAATAGTGTAAAAATATTGTACAAGAAGTGCGTAAAAATGGCTAAATTCTGTGCAAATGTGATTTGTTAAAACATTACGTACGAACTATTGATAACAAAAGTGTCAACATTTTTTAAAAAGAAGCATTATTTAATAATGTGTCATAACAATTTAGCTTGAGTTTTAGATTTTGCTTAGGCTTAGGAAAAATAAATTTTATTAAAGAAAAAGATTTGAATAATTTTTAAAGCATTTTAGACTGACTAAGAATGTTTTATACTGAGTTTTCAAAACCATTCAAGTGTGGCACAATGGAATAAAAATAAACAAATTGTATTATTTAAAACAGTACAAACTATTGATAACAAAAAGGGATTTTTTAAGAAAGCATTACAAAAAAATCCATCACAATGTAATTTAGCTTGATTTCAAGGTTTTGCTTAGGCTCAGGAAAAATAAATTTAATTAAAACTAAGTTTTAATTTGCTTTTAAAGCCTTTTACACGAGTATGGTTTTAAACTTTGAGTTTTTAAAAGCATTAGGTTTTTAATTTTTCCATAAGCGAGTAGTTTTACTATTAGAATTAAACGAACCAGCATACTATTAATTTAGTAATTTATTTTATTAAAGTTAATAGTGTATTAATTTATATTTAAAGCGTAGTGCGATAATTTGGCACGATTCAACATCGATCTTTTTTGTAAATTTGTTAAAGTAACTTCAAAATGATGAATCAACGCTGTGCACACTTAAACACGATGATTTTTATGTATAATAAGACTTTATTTAAACATTATTTTTTTTGAAAATATTTAGATTAAATCAAATGAAATATTTTATAACTTTGTTTTTGGTTTGTAAATTTGCATAGTTGGCAATGTTTTAAATTATAAGATTATTGTATTTTATTTTCGGTGCGCATCTCACTTGTCGGTTTTTTTCTTGAAGGGCGGAAAGAATACCTTCCAGCATATTATCTTCCGCAACACGGCAAGAAGTTATTTTTTCTGAATATATTTTACTGGAATGTATTTTCGCAAAAAATATTATTGGAGAAGCGATTCTTTCCAAAGATATTATGCATAATGTATTTTTTCCTAGCGCCGAATTGTAATTATGTTACTGTAAATGTAACTTTTGCAACAATAAACTTTGTTCTTTTTCTCTTTTAAATTCAAAAACAGAAAATAAAAAAAGTTCCCCTTTCTTTAATACAGCCAAACAAAGCACACAGAAAACATGGTGTAAGAAGGGTTATATAAAGAGAACGGTGTAAAAAAGCTCCTGCTCGCCGCGAAACTCTACTTTTTGACCGTTTGAACACTTTAAGCATTGTATAAACTTTTTAAACTTATAATTTTTTTCAGATCGGGCGTTTCTAAAAACTTAAAAAGAATTATAAGCGTTTGACATAGGATGTGTTAAGCCCAGTTTCGCTTAAGCACAATATGTCATATTTTTTATCACACAATAAATTGTGTAGAACATTAGGATTTTCAAAACTGTATATACTTCTAACATTAAAATAAAAACAAGTAAGATAAGATATACATTTTTTATTAATTTTGCAGTTTGTATGAGTACTAATAGCAGTTTTGAGTGTGTTTTCTCCCTCTAGGAGTTTAAATTTTATCTTTTTATATTTTAACAATCTTTATCCGTAAGGACCCATCAACCTGTTTTGGTATCGAGTTGATACCTAGCAATAAAATAACCTCCTTTTATATTTTGTTTTACCAGTACCTGGTGGAACTGAGACCCTGTAGTTTTAATTTGCAGTTTTCAAGCTAAGCCTGATGGCGCATTTTACAAAACTCACTTAATCTCATTCTTTCTTCCAAGGATAGTGAAATTCCTTTCCGAACTTCCGCTGCATAAGATGGTGAACAAGATCGGTCCACAGAAGGAAAACTTGCGCTAATTTGCGCTAATGCTAACTTGCGCTAATGCACTAATGCTGACAGGGATTTTTTTGAGAGAAAAAAAATAACGCAAAGCAAAGAGTTATTTGTAATTAAATAGTGTTTAAAAATATTGGACGAGAAATGCCTAAAAATGGCTAACTTCTGTGCAGATGTGATTTGTTAAAATTTGTTTTTGTTTTAGCTGACAATACAACGATAAATCGTAATTTTTCAGTAAAATAGCCAAATTTACCCATTTGGTAAAAACATACTTTTGGTCAAACTTGGTAAATTTGTCAAAAGTAGAAATTTTTTTTCTAAATTGAGCTAGGGTAATTAAATTTATTGTTTCCTTTTGTAACTGATTCTAAAAATTTTGTTTTTTTAACAAATTATTCATGTATTATTCAATCATAACGGTTAGTGTTTTGCTTGCTTCATAATTGTATTTATTCAAGCTGTTAAAAACATGAATTCGTGATCAAATTAACTGAATTTGGACTTATTGCTCTTTCCAAGGTTTAATTTTGAACTTTTTGTGCTTTTTCTGTGTTTTCCTGTGTTTTTTAAGGCTTAAACACGAAGCACAAAGCGCCAACATTTCAAATTCGTGGGAGCAGACATCATCTCGGCAGTGGAAATAACTTTATTCGTCAAGAAAAAATGAACTATAAACAAATTCAATCAACTTTTTCGCCAATCGCAAGTAATCCTTATCCTGACCAAAGGCCCTTTTTCAGAATTTGCATCGACACCTTGCGTTGAAACCGTTAATCAATTAACTATTTTCATGGATTCTTCAAATAATGACTTCTGCAGAATAAATTTCTGAACATTCAGTCATCACGTCTGAAAACGATTTTTGTTTGGTTTCCAACAAGCCAGCCGGTATAACTGTGAGGAATTGTTCTATTACAGATGCATTGGACTGCTTAATTTAGACCTAGCAATTCCCCAAAACAGCTACTGAAACTTCTGGGTAATCAATTCCATTACTACTGCTCCAAAGCAGCATGCTCACTACCTGGAAAGGTTTTATCCCGGCGCTTCTTAACTTTTTCAAAGACCCCGCCAACCGTCACGGATCTTTCTGGCAAAGTGGCTCAAACTGGCCTTGCTATTGGTCAGCTTAAATTGAATCTTTTTTGTGAAATTCCCTACATTTGAGCGAAGTTGGAATCCCTGTCGGCAGCCATTAGCGCAATTTTTCCTTCTGTGGACCGATCTTCTTCACCATCTTATGCAGTCGCAGTTTGTAAAAGAATTTCTCCAAGCCAGACCCCTGTTTATGTAGCCAAAAAAGATATCCTAAATGAAAAAGAAATGAAAAGCCAGGTGATTCTGGGTAACTTCCTAAAACCTCAGGATGAATCTGTAAACGGTCTCTTATCAAGCCTCAAGAAATTTTTTTTGATATCGGCATTGATAATCATTGGCAAAACGTAATGTTTGCAAAAGACTTGACAAATATTTGCTTGATCTTGGGTCAAAGAAACTGAAAAAACATCGCCTTGTCAAACTCACGCTAATGAATCACACAGGGCAAAGCACAATTTATGCTAAAAATTTATTGTACAGTTTCAAAGAATGTTTGTTCGATAATAAATCGGCTAAAGGAATTGGCGTTTTTATGCGTTCCTCATTACCCTTGGTTGAAAAAGTGAGATTAAGCGAGTTTCATAAAATGCACCATCAGGCTTATCTTGAAAACTGCAAATTAAAACAACAGGGTCTTAGTTCCTTCAGCTACTCAGTAAAACAAAATATGAAAGAAGGTTATTTTATTACTAAGTATCAACTAGTGATAAAAGTAGTCCAGGATTTTTTTATCTAGTCCAGCCTAGTCTAGTACTAGTTACCCCAAACGTTAACTAGTATAGTACTAGTTAAAGGCAAAAAAGTTTGCGTAGTCCTTGTCCTAGTCCTAGTACTAGTTGGTTTTTGATTTTTTTAATTAGTCCCGCAGAAATCTTAGCTAGTCCTAAACTAGACCATTTAGTTTTTTAACAAAACGTGTCTTATCTATTGTTTTAAACTTAAAAGCAACGTTGTGAGGCGGTTTTATTTGAATAAAATTGCTGCAGAACTTACTAAGCGCTCCTTTTATATTTCATGCGAAGAAAACCAAGATTATAAATTCCTTCTGCTAAGAAATCATTTTTTATTTCGATTGCTGTATAAAAAAGTAACCCTTTATGGGCAAAACATTTTCTTAGCGGGTGTTTTCCTCAAAGAACACAAAATACGAATACAAAATACAGATTTTTCTTGAATATTAAAAAAACTTATTCAAACAGTGTTTACGGCAAAAAGGTTTAATAAGTGAGTTTTGTGTCATCATTTAAAAAAAAACAATTTTAAAAAATCAAAAAATCGAAAAATATTTTTTCTACAAATCATACTTATACTTTCTTGAAAAATACCTTTCTAGTTTAAACTAAGATTTAGTTTGTGAATTATAATGGTGCGCTAAATTTGAAAATCAAACATTATTCTTATTTACCACAAAAAAAATTTCAAAACTAATATAAAAACTTACGTTATTATTTTATTAAACGTGCTTTCTAAATAATATTAATACTTTTCGAGATATATCAAATATAGTAGAAATTTAGAAAAAAAAGTAAAATTTTGCTTTTTTTAAATATTTTTTTGTGTTTTTCTTATTTTTTTTTAAATTACTATACTTTCATGGAAAAAAAATTTTTAATTTGTTTACCAAAAAACTAATTTAAGTTTTATCAATAATAATCAACAAAAATACTACATTAATAGTGGACGTTTGTTAAAAGTCTGCAGGAAAAATATTTACTTTTTATAAGGATTTCAAGAAAAACGCACGCAAAATCTGCTATAGTTTTTGTATTTTTGATTTAAATTTTTATATAAACATAACATTTTGTAGTATTTTGTACACAAGTATCCCGTGTCAGCAATACGACTGACTAATTAATTTTCCTGCATTTTTTATATTCATTAATTTTTTTTTAAATTCAACCTTTCTATCACATTGCCATAACTCCAAGCTCTGCAATGATATCTCATTTAGTGTAATCCGTTCTTTCGTTGGGGGAGAAGGGCCCTTTTCTTCTTTGGTGAAAATGCGTTGTCCAGCATATATAGAAGTTTATGTTAATTTTTATTAATCAACCCCCCTCCCTGAACTATGTATAAGATTACCCGTAATATCTCATTTACCCAAATTTTTTTGTGGTTGGGGAGGAAGGTCCTTCCCTCTTTGGTAAAAATATGTTGTCCAGCATAGAGATGTCCATGTTTTTTTTTCTTCAAAATTTCAACCCATTTGCATATGACATTCCTCAGACTGTAAGCTTTGCAATGATACCTTATTAAGCCCAATCAGTTTTGTGGTTGGGGAATAGCCGCCAATAGCCCACAAAATATTTTCAGTGGTTTAGAAGATATATGACTATTCAAAAATGCGTTTTTTGTGATTCTGAATACTTAAAAAAAAATTACAATGAATATAAAAGTTTAAGTTAAAATGATTTACTCAAATAAAACAATTACTTTTTATTTTCGTTTGATGTTTTGCAATTTATTGGGATATTACCCTTTTTTTTTACATAACCTGCCTTTTATTTGCTGACAACACGAAGTGTAGGAATTCATTTGTCACGGCAAACTTAAAAGCTTGGTGCAGAATCAAATTTTTTGTCTTCGATTTTGACAATTTTCGTTAAAAACTTTACTCCTCAACATATCAACATCATTTATTTTAGCAGGCTATTTGCCTGAAAGCCATGTTGGCACCTTGACAAAACATTAAAGAAAAAGGCAGAAAGTTCATCCATAACCGGTCGCTCCATAATTTTACAAGCAAAGCTTGTTAATAATATAGGACGGCAGTTTTTTTATCACTTTTTGGTTCTTTTTTATAAATAAGGATAACAAAAGCAGTTTTTAAATTGTATGGCAAAGATCCAGAGTTAAAAGATCTTTGAAAAATATGCGACAAAACGGAGTTTAAGTAGTCGATTGTGAAATCGCTCATTTTTTTGCAAATATTGGAGTGCTCGGCTACAAGGACGATTTATTCATTGCCTGCCAACGTAGTGACCGCCCCCAATAGCCCACAAAATTTTTTTTGATCTAAATATCTCCACTGGTTCAGGAGATATGACCGCAAAAACATTTTTTCTGTACATACAAAAACAATTCTGTACTTGAAAAATTGTTCAATGGGTGTAAAAAATTACGTTAAAAAATATACACTCAAAGAAAACGGTAATTTCTACTTTAATTTGATTCCCTGATTCTTAAGATTGGTGAAGTATTTGTCGAGATATTGCGTTTCTTGTACAAAAAATCCTCAATTTTTTCGCTAAAAAAAAACAAACAGTGGCAAGGATTTGATAAAGTTTGCCCAACGATTTTTCCAACATTTGTATTTTTAGTGAAAAAATCGCGGTTTTTTTGTAGCGAAAACGCAATATCTCAAAAATACTTCTTCAATCTGAACAATCAATGTATCAAAATAAAGTAGAAAGTAGCCGCTTTCTTTTAGTGCATATTTTATGACTTAAATTTTTATACTAAATGAGCAATCTTTTGAAAACAAAATTGTCGATAAAAGCCATTTTTTGGGGTCATATGTCCTGAAGCAGTGGAGATATTTTAATAAAAAAAAATTTGTGGGCTATTTGGGACAGGGGTAAGGTTTTAACAAAAAATTATCAAAATCAAAGGAAAAAAGTTTGACTCCAAACTAGGGATGCATTGAGCACTAGATTTTAAATGTGAGCTGAGCAATACTTAGTACTCACAATTATATTAATTGTGAGCTTGAGCCTGAGTACTCACAATTAAATATATGTGAGCACCAATTGGTATTGAGCGTTTGTGAGCTTGGCCAATTTTCAAATTATACTTATATATAGCATAGATTTTAGGAGGATTGTATGGCATAAGCACAGAAAGGATTGGCCGTAGTCCCCGAAAATGGGAGCTATGGGTGAATAGAGCCCCTAAATGAGAGGGGTTAAATACCCCCAGGGAGAAATTTTTAATTTTAAGACTATAAAACACCAAGGCAACTCATAAAACACCGCGAAACACATGAATTTCAGATAAAACTAAGATTTTTAAATAAAAAAAATGCAAGGCCCCATGGCGTGTAAAAATGACAATAGTTAAACAATTATGTTTAAACTCTGAATTTTTTTTGAATGAATCAAATAACAAAGATATTTTTCTTGATTTTAAAGATTTATCATAATTTTTTTGTGATTTTTTAGCCAAAAGAGTTATACTGATTTAAAAATCAAAAGGAATAGAATAAAAAATTAGAATAAATGCTTGCATGTACTAATAATATTTATATAATTTATATTTTTATTTATATTAAAAAGCATCTAACATGTCACATGAAACAAAAATGTTTTAATTGTTGATTTTTATTATTAGCTAAATTTAAATATTAGCTTGTGCTCCAAAATCTTGTAACAATGTTTTGTCAAAATATTTTTTGAAACAAGGCCAAAAATAAGGCTTTTGATGGCATTCTTTTTTACAAAACAAATTTTAGAGCAAAAATATATACAAAACCAACGTGTTATTTTGTTTATTTAGAAACCTTGATTAAACATTTTTACAAAGTCTTTGTCAAGATATTAGTATTTTAGTAAAAAAAACCCAGGGATTTTTACCATAAAATGGTCGGCCAATCTTTGGAATTAGCAAATAATGCTGGATTTAAGTCTCTTCTTAAAATTTTTATTCAAATGAAAAAGTGCCAATTTTATTATTTAAATTATTTGTTTCGCAAAAACGAAAAAAAAAACGCAAAAATATAACTTGATAAAATACCTGTACTGTTTGTTGAATATTTTTTTGCTTTTCACGTTTCACAAACAATTGGATCTTAGGGTTTTTTTGTAAAGAAAATAGTAATATTTTGGGAAATAATTTATTCAAATCAAAAAAATAAATAAATCAAGGAGTAAACGACATCTGTTCTTTCTTTAATATTTTTTTAACAAAACTTTTTGCAGCAAAGAAGACATTGTTCCAAGATAAAAAGCCCAAAATCCCTATTTCGGCCTTTTTTAAATGGCTTACAAATTTTTAAACAAAAAACTGTTATAAGGTTTTGGAGCGCAGAATAAAGTTTTGCAAAAGAAATGGTCGAAATCAAAGACAAAACTTTTTACTGAATTTTAAAGTGTATATTCTGACACACATCCTTTTTGTAGAAAATTTATAGTTTTTTAAAATGAAAGTGCAAAACCAATAAACAAAACCATGGGTAAAAAATATGCAATTTATCAAAAAATGCTTAAGTACTGTCATGTACAAAGAGTGACGCCCATAAGCCATTTAATAAAATGCTTTTTGAATAGTCTTAAAAATTGCACATTTCTTCGAGTTATGTCATAATGACGGTCTATTCTTTATTAATTCGCGTGAAATTATGGATTTATTTATTTACGTGAATTCAAATAAATTGAGTTGTTCCATTATTAAATTAAAACATGCTCTTTATTATAACTGTCATGAATAAACAAACAATATGACTTTAAAATAAAAATATTATTTAAACACTTTTAGATTTAAACACATTTAGACTGAAATTATGTTGTTATAATGGTGTATTATAACTAGGCTTTATATTTAGGACTTGAATATTGTGTGGCGGAGGGTGCGTGGTAGTTTAGGTTTAATAAAGTAAATATATAAAATTGCTAATCAAATATTGCCATTCCGTCCGCTTTTCAATCGCGTTTCATTTTTATTCAAATTTAATAGTCTGTAGTATACAAATCTACAGTAGCCGTGCCGGTCGCCGCGCATATCAAAATTAACCATTCCAAGCAGTCTAATTGCTCCACACCATGTGTGGGTTCAGTGGGTTTCGTATCATTGTTTTGCGCTTACTAATTGCGAATAGTTGTATCTACCACCATGGGATTGGGACCCACCAAAATTTGGCAGATCCAGCGTAGGTATTTTTAATTATTAACACCTTTATTTTATTACGTTTGACAACCCCACTTGAGACGCTGGCAATCGGCAGTTGGTCTCAGCCAACTTAGGTAGGAACTGTGTTGAGGAAAAATAACTCAGTGGCTGACTGAGTTGTTTTTCATGAGTTAGTACAATTTTTGAACGACCCTGATTTGGCTATATGGCGGAATGGTATCAAGGTAACCAGTTGGTAAAAGTATTTTTTTACTAGAAAATTGCACGTAAATTATTTTAAAATCTGTTAATTTTAATTCTAAGCTAGGAGGTTCAGCACCCTTTTGGAAGCGGTTATCAAAACCCTTCCCTATCAAAACTGCCGTGTTAATTTCAAGATGTTCTAAAAACTCGCAAATTTCTTTTAAACTCACCTTTCATAAACGCTAAAATTTAAGTCCTCTATCACTAGTCTTGTAAAGTCATTTTTCAAATAACATGTATTGTTATTTTTATGTTTTCTGTTATTTTGTGCTTACGGGTAAAACTAACCCCAATTAAAACTTGTCTTTCAGGCTAAAGCCTTAAAAATTTTAAATCATTTTTACTGGTGCTTAATGCAAAATTTAACTAACGTGTTTGCCGCAATGTGGTCTGTTTATCATAGCATAAAAATATCTAATAAATTCTATTTGTGTAATTGGTTGTAAACAAACCACTCAGCGGCTGTGCATTTCATTAAACAAGCTGTTTTTAAATTACATAAACACTTGATTTTAACACAGACACAATCTCCGCTACCCTAGCATAAAAGCATGTTATACGACACAAATAAATATGGTGTTCCTTCTCCTAAACCAATTCCTCTAGTTTTCATAAAGAAAGAGTAAAAATACGCTAGTATTTTTAATTTTAATTATAAATTTTTGTGTGCTGGAGAATATACTCCAGCAACCTATCCTATTACAGTATACCCCTCTCCACCGTATCCTGACTTGACCCCAAGGTCAAGATGGTGTGTCGTATAATTCCCCAGGCATAAAGGTTAATTAATTACCGCAGAATACGTTCTTTTTTTCTTATTTTTTTAACTGAGCTATTTAAAATTGGGAAAAAACCCCTGTTTTTATTAGACAAGAAAAAGAAGTACCACGTGTAGTGAGTGACAGGACTACAATACTGGCTTGTCCCCTTTTAACCGTTACAAACTGGAGCTGATAACTAAAGACTTGGTACTTTCTGTAGTTACCACCATGGTGTATTATTTTTCTTTGGTTTTTCCCCTGGTTTTTCCACCACGGTACTTGTTATCCTTGTAATTTTTTTTTCATTTTTTTCAAAAAAAAATCGTTTTTTAACGCTGACTCTGAGCTAATCCTTGCATCTAGGATTTTATTGTTATATATTGATATTATTGTGTGTATTTGTAACCTGAGCTTAGCTCTCCACCTAGAATCTCTTGTGAGGCAAGGATTAAAAACGTAAATTTTCATTTTAAAAAATTCAGTTTAAAAGCCTCTAAAAAAATGAGTATACAATGGACACCGCCACCTCAAACCAAGGAGGCAAACCAAGGTCTCAATGCGAGACAAGGTTCGGTGGGTGATCTTGGGCTTGAACAGTCAACAGGTAGGGAGGATGCATATCAAAATGTTTCAGGTGATCCAGTTACAGCACCAATATTTGAATTTCCAAGTTCAAGCGCAGTTGGGACGCAGGTTATGCCTTTGAACCTATCGGGCAACACTGTGTACCCCAGTAGCGCTAGAACTATTGAGGGGGAGACCAAATATCTCAGCATGCGACTGATCTTGATCCTGTCAGCAATCCTGTGTCAACTAAGACCAACATAAGCTAAACAAAGTGACTACAGCTATCGAGCAGGAAAAGCAGCATCACGTGGATAAAGAGAGCGTGCAGAATAAGCAAAGCATTTTCAACAAAATTGGGACACTACTGTCAGAAAGGTCAGACAGACAGAAAGGTCGGTTGGGCGCCGGGGTAGCTGGTCGTATGGGGCAATCCAACTTGCGAGAAGACAAGAAGAAGGGGGAGTAACAACGTTTGGTAATCAAGGAGGAAATCTTAATTTAGAAGAAGAAGAAGGCGAGCTCTTCTCTGCGAATGGTGCGCCCCAAGAAAATGAGGGGTCGCATAAAATTACCAGAATTACAAAAAATTGTAGGACTCTACCTAAGGAAAATTTGTCAAGTACAAAGTCATCTGAAGATTCTACTTGTAACCAACCTCCTTCCACACAGGGGGGGGGGAAGTGAGACTTTCTTGGTCATAGGGAAACTTTCAACCCAATTCTCAAATAACGAATTTTGAGCAGCAAATGGCCAATTTAGTTTAATTGGTCAGAAATGCATTGTCCCTATTTACGGAAAGCCAAACACACCTGTAAAAAGTTGAACAAAATCAGCAGGAAGTCGCGGGGATGAGTAGTGGCGCTCGGGGTAATCCGTCCGCCCCTCTCCACCCCAAAGCTCCAGCTGGATTTGTTCAGAATTTTCAGATGGAAGCACTTAACCCTCAAATAATCAATTTTTTTCATGTGATCAAAAAGTACTGACACAGCCTGTTTTGCAACCAAAAACATTGCATTATATGAATATGATTTTGCTAAACTTTTCCCCCCAAACCTCAAAAGATTTAGCCGGAGGAAGAAGAACACCATTGCCTTTGGGGCATGGCTACGTGAGTTCCAACAGTTATGGAAGTAAGAGGAATTGCTTGGGAAGATCGGGCCCTTTATATTGGCCATGCTCTTGATGGTCTAGCCAAAGAAACATATGACAAATTAAATCCTTATATACGACAAGACTATAGCTTAGTTCTTGAGCAGCTGCAGGAGACTTTCAAGGATTTGACTGGTACTGTTGCAGATCAATTACACACTAGGGTGCAGGCTGAGAATGAGAAGGTAGAACAATTCGCAGCACAAGATTGTAAGTTAGTTAACGCAGGTTATCCTGCAGAGAATTATTCGTCAGATCAATGTGCTGAAAATTGGATGAGATACTTTTGGAATGGTCTTAAACCTGATATTATGCGAGAATTAGGCATGGTAGATCGTCCGAGCAAATTTGTGCAAGCCGTCTGTAAAGCAAGTAAAGCTGAGGATTTAATTAAAGCCGATCAGAAAAAGAAACCATTTGTCACCTTTTCTGCACCGTCAACTTCTCCATGTGGTGGGGGAGGTTTTCCCAACCACAGGGGGAGGAATATGCGCTGAATGTCTTGCCAGAACAATAATAATAATAATAATCCGCAAAATCAGAATGGGGCAAATCCCCCTTCTAATAACCCACAACAAGGGTCAAGTAATCAGGTAGCAAACCCTTCTGTTGGAAACGTAGGTAACGGACGTTGGACGCCGGATGTATGGCCAATTTGTAATTATTGCAGTTGTACGGACATTATAGTCGTTTCTGTTGGTACAAACCGGGAAAAAATAGGGGTAATTATTGAGGAGGTCAAATGATATCTAATCGGGTTGCAAACAATAACAATAATAAAATGGGGTTTAATGATGTGAGGCAACAGAATTACCAAAATCAAAATAATTTTCAGCAAAATCAAAGTAACTTCCCAGAGAACGTCACTCCTCAACAAGGTAATTATTCACAACAAAATTTCAATAATCCTGCAAATAGTAGTTATACGCCTCATGTTATTCAGCCAAACATGGGAAATGGTAAATACCAATCTGTGCAACAGGGTCCCTTGAATCAAGTGGCAGCTATCGCACACCTGGTAATATGGCGGTTGGAGCGTCGCGACTTACACAGCAGAACCATGGATTCCACCTGTGGTCTGGCCGGTTGGATCGGCTTGTTTTTGTGAGGAGAGGGACCGATATGGCCTTTCTCTCTTACGGGGAGAAGCCCCAGCTGATAACGTCCAAAGAGGGAATCCCCTGCAATCATCAAATATTGTTGGACCCAGCTGCACAAATGAATCAATCCAATTTCCTTGTAATTATTTAGATACAATTACCACTAATCTGTACATACTGAATTATTGGGAAATGACTTCAACAGCAGGCAAAAGACAAAAAAGTAGACAAGAGAACAGTACGTCAGAGGAGGTCATAAGCTGTGAGGAGTTGATAGGGGTTATAGGGGAGTCATCGGGTACAAAAAAGTTTCCCACCCCCACCCCTCCCACTTTAACAGTGCAGGCGGAACCGATCTCACTTGAAGTATCTCAAAGTAGTTCGCTTTCAATCATACCATCCGCTGTACAAATTACTGAGGCTATTGACAATAATATGTTAAATTCCAACGATCAAATAACACTTCTGATGGACACTATGTTGTCTAGGGTCTCGATTGAGTTACAAGAAAGTGTTTCGGCTGCTGATATTGCATCAAGTAGTAATTCTTGTGTATCTGTGGGCTCTATCAAAGCTATTGAGGCGTTTTTACAAATATACCCATCCACAGACCAGAACATGGAACTGGACATTAATTTCATGAATAATTTATCGGGCGCAATTTTTTGTGATACACGTCATTCAGAAGATGAACCATTGCAGTGCATGAACCAAGCCGGGTAATCGACCTGGGGAGAAGAGATGCCCTTAGCGATGGTTTTGTCTTCAGGTGACAGCATCCTAATTTGGGAGAATGAGGTCTTATTAATAATTCTAAGCCCTATTCCCCCTCTTGTGAAGAGGCCACTTCTCCAAAATTCCTTAAGGCGCCAACCCAAATCCTCAAAACGCCAATAATGAACCAGAATTTGACATCTATGATGTAAGTCGGCATCCAAAGCAGCTACAACCGTCAACAGAGGAAGTCAACATGGACTACGGACAACCACTTTGGGAAATACATACGGTTGTTCATGACCCCCATCATCCTATTAGTCTTAGATTTTATGATTCGGCTTGGACTTCTTCTGAGAGTGAACAGAGTATAAAAAGCGGGTCCTCTGTAGAACTTTATAAATGTATTTGTGGAACTATTCACCCAATAAGGGCACACCGGCCTCACAAAATTTCTCCACCTCGAGAGGTTGATCGTAGCAAAGATGAATCGTCTAAAGGATGTAGTGATATTTCAATACCACCAACCAATTCCATAAAGAGACGCTCAGCATTTAAAAGACATAAGCACCGCTATAAAAAATTCCGCTGGGAACAACACAAAAGTGACCTTGTTACATGGGCATGGAACAGTGCTCATGGTAACTCTGTGGCAACCCGTCCAGCAAGTCTGGAACCTATTCCGGAAGGTCATGTCAATCAACCTAGTCGTCCTAGGCTAAGTATTCACCAGGTCAAAGCTTGTTGTAGACGTTTGAGAGAGAGACGTCGGTTACATAAGTTAGGATATTCCGAAACCCAAGTACAGGAGTTCGTACCCGCACTGCCTGCAGCTCCTAGCCCGAGCTTACGCCAGATTAATGCTCCACAATTTGAAAATCGTCGTAGCGCAGTA
The DNA here is from genome assembly GCA_030248175.1 of Microlaimidae sp. YZB2_3. Lineage (NCBI taxonomy): Eukaryota > Metazoa > Nematoda > Chromadorea > Desmodorida > Microlaimidae > Microlaimidae sp. YZB2_3. The sequence continues at coordinate 14,786 of JASAMX010000729.1, forward strand.
TTTTTTCATCAAGACGGTAGACAGCATGTGCAATTAGTTGGTCGAAGATATAATTGTCGCCTTTTTTTGATTTACTCCAGAAACGCGACATAACCGAGACCTTTGCAGACGTTCAGACCCTCAAAGAATCGCTTTTCCAAATAGAACTGATCAAGAATGGAGACAATGGGCCAGAGACCCAACTGAGAGTCATATCTCCATATTAGAAGAAGTTGATCATGATGAGGACATACACTATCACCCTCCAGAATGTCGCCCTTACTATAGACTTTGCCCCCTCCATTCATTTTACCGCACTGCCCATTGTAGTCGCATTGCAGCTCCTGACAACGATCCTACCAGGGTCCATTATATAGATCAAAAAAACCACAAAGTTAATTCAAAATACTTGGACCTTTGAAGAACAAGATATTGCTGAACGTCAATACCACAAAGAACAATCTAAAAAGGGTAAATTCCTTTGCCAAATAGCAGAAGAACAAATGGCTAAGAAGAAAAAATTCTTGCATCAAAAACGCAGAGCTGAGTTATTACGCCAAAAATTAGAATGGACAAAAGAGTCAAAAGATACGCAAAAACCCAAAACTTCTCATTTATTTGCGGGGCCTCAAATCCCTCATAACCTCATATCAAATCCAGATATTCCGCTAAACCTAGCAGGTGGGACATGGATGGATCAAGAGACAGGGGAAATTTGTCACTTTCCCATATCCCCTCCAGGTGCTCTGAGAGCACATGAGCAGCAATATAATGGTATAAGCCTAACTACAATCGTTAATATAATTATCGGCAATTACGATCAGCAAGTTTGATGTAAAGCCGCTTCTCTAGGCATAAATACCACAAGTAGAAATTCTGACAACACTCACTTCTATTTGCCATATTTTGTCCTTCTTACAGGAAATACAAGAAATTACTATCTATCGCGAACAAGCGCAAAATGAACCAACCTCTTTGGTTGTGATTACTATGGAAGAGCCCCTCCTAGAACAACCGCCAAACAAGCCAATTTTACCTAAACATTCCAAGCATAAATTGGATCACGAGGACACAAACACTACTAATAGGAAAAAACCTAAGCAGACTGACCCTCAAGACGAGCCCATCAATCTGAGTAGGGGCACCTGGCGGTCACTTCAAATGTCTGAAAACCAACAGGTCTCTACTCAAAGGGTTCAACCGATCGGTGTGGTGACGGCTTTCCAGCTGACACCTACTCCGGAAGAACCAGGAGCAGGCAGTAACCTTCATAGAGTACTGGGTTGCAGAAGACCGATTTCCACCACCTCAGATCTGGGTACCACCTTAGCAGTTACCCCTACCCAGGTTTCCCTACCCCTACCCCTTAAAGCAAGAAATCAAAAAATTGAAGCACCAGAAATCGGCTGACCCGTGGTCAGCCAATTTCTGGTGCTTCAACATCACAACAAGCACCATGGTTCGGAGTAGTGGCTCAACAAGAAGCCCAACAAAATATACAAGCAGGTATACGTGTGCAGCAATATCGTAGGGTCCTATCAGCTATCGAGTACTAGCAAGAACGCGAGGCGCAATTTCAATATACTACTGGGCAGCGGTTACCCATTGTTTTTCCACATCATTTAAGCGGGTCACAAAATCAAACTAATTTAACAACTAACACTGGTATTACTACAAGTACATTGTCAGTATCTCAAACACATGTTTCTACTGCGTCGCGCTATGCGCACACATTGGGGGACCACCACCCTTTAAATCATCTGCGCCTCCATCCCTCCGAGTATCTTGACAGCTGAGTACACAACTAAGGTTAACTCAACCATTTGTAGTTGCACCATCCACACCAATGTTACACCTGACTCTGCTAATCTCAAATCAGCCTCGGCTGCCTTTTCCTTCTAGCCCTCATGGAGTTAATTGTCCATCGGCTAACACATCATTTGGTAGTCCATTATCACAAACATCTTCTGTTTACGATACTTTGGAACAGGTTGCCGGACCTTCAAATCCACAACCATGTAGACTAACGCATTTTCAACAATCATTACAACAACGCTTTCATCAACAAGCACCTTTTAATGTCGACACATTGTTAAACCACACCGAAGCATAAATTGCTGATGATCGTAGACGTCTCCGTGAGTCCTAAAACACACTAACAGGTCCTTCTCGTCCGCATAAACGTAAAAGTTTGAATCCAGATTTGCCTGTGTGGAGGCATAGTCCTGCTGTGAGTGCGATACCATCGACTGGCGTACCACACTCACAACCTGATATGTCAGCCAGGATGGGTCGATCAACGTGAACAGGCGGGAACAGCCTCGCACAGACGCATCTTCTAAATATACCATTCATACAAAAACACGGTCCAAGCGAGGTGCCCTAAGTTGTGTGCCACCTCGTGGTATGGCAGGGTTAAGAACAACACATTCTCAAGTATCAACATGCAAACCTGTAATCTCCGATGACCATCAGCGTCATCCACACTCGCATCATCATCATGACCATATGTCTAAAACTAAGTTTAAAAACGGCAAAACTCACAAACCTTGGAAGCGTGTAGTGAGCTCAGAATTACTGATGACGGTTCCTCAACCATTACCAGCGTCGTACTATCCAGACGCTGATTGACCGCCTAATGCGCCAAGCCACCGTAGGGACCATCACCCACCCCAAGCTAGGAGGGCTTCTTTAAACAGCGAAGGGTCGCCTCCAAAAAAACAAAACAAACATGGGGTACCTTTACGGGATTTACCGCATAATCAGTTACCTTCCTTTCTAAAACCGGGGGGTACTGTATTGGCTCTGGTGTCACCTCACCCCTATGATCGTCCACCACAAGTTCACAACCCACCAGTAGTTGACGTCACACAACTGGACTTTGACAGTCGTATCATAGTACCAAGAATCACTTCTTTGCATTGGAGAACCAATCCATTGTGTAAGCAGTCTTTTTTGGTTTGTTTTATACAAATGTTAATTTTCAGTGTTCAAATAGTTCCGGTTGGTGCTTTAGATACCACTACTACTTATATTTTGATCTTAAAATGTGGTTAGCAATAGTAAGTGTCACATTACTTCTACTTGTTTTCTGTGTACATTTAGCAAGACAACACATTTACAAATTTTCAAGCAAAGTAAACACTTTTCAAAAATTTAAATGAATTCACTTGAATCCACAACCTTCATTGTTGTGGACTTCTAAGTATTACAAGTGTCTAGCTACAGTTGGTGTCGAAGGGCACCACATTAGAGCCTTATTCGACACCAGAGGGTGTCTTTCCATTTGTGATGAAAGTGTAGCACTTATGCTGTCTTCAACTGTGCAGTTTTTGTGGTGTAGCGCAACCGCTATGACTTTGTCAGGCTCTGTTCAATTAGTAGCCGCTCGTATAGTCCAGTTGCAAATTGGTGGCATACGCCTCCATGAAACAATATATATTCAACCTGCAAGTCCTGTTCCACTCTTGCTAGGAACATCAGTTTTTCGTCAAATGGGTCATGTCACATTTGATTTTCAAAAAGACGTCATCAGTCTTAATAATGGAGCTGAACTCTCCATGGACTAGTATATCCGATTCATAATATTTCTATTGTCGCTCTAGACACAAGTGTCATTCCGGCACAACATGAAAATTATTGTAGGCTAGAGTTAATGCTCCTATGACTGACAATGTTAATCTCTTGATTGATTTGGCCTTACCATCATTCCTAAGGACAGGTCTTCTAGTTGTTAGAATTATAACTAAAAATCCTAATGGCTGTATCTCATTATTCAATTATTCTAATGGCTCTTATTCAATTGCTTAATCCCACTACATCAGCAATCATTTTGCACAAAAATACATGCATAACAAAAGCAAACGTTTCTGAATTGATTGACAACATGCTGATTTGTCCAGAGGATGATCTAAATCCGGAAACGATTCTTTTTGCAGCACAACAACTTTCAAACCATGAACGTCCTTCTGACTTCAATCCTGTCAAAGAAGTTAATTTTGAAAAAAGTGAACCAAAAATCAAAAAATTGAGTTAGCTAAGCTACTTTGTCTAAATAGCGATATTTTTTCATCTGGACCTTATGACACAGGTAGAACTTCCTTGTTACATCATGAAGTTGACATAGGTAATAATCCTCCTATTTGTCCAAAACCGTATAGAGTTCCAGAAAGTCAAAAGAAAATCATATATGATGAAATTGAAACAATGTTAGATAAAGGAGTTATCCAAGAATCCAAAAGCCCATATGCAAGTCCCATTGTAATCATTAGGAGAAAAGACGGAACAAATCGATTTTGTGTGGATTATAGAGGTCTTAATAAAATTACAAAAAAGACGCTTTTCCATTACCATGAATTGATGATGTCTTAGATGCACTACGTGGTGCTGTATACTTTTCTACACTCGATCTTTTGTCAGGTTACTGGCAAGTTGAGATGAAGGAGGAAGATAAGGAAAAAACAGCATTCATTAGTCCAACCGGAGGACTTTATGAATTTAATGTCCTTCTTTTTGGTCTTTGTAATGCAGCCTCAACGTTTCAACGACTTATGGAGCTAGTTCTTACTGGACTTTGTTGGCAATCTTGCCTCGTCTACATTGATGACATTATTGTCTTTTCTAAAACTTTTGACACTCATCTCTGAGATCTCTCTACTGTTTCTAGTTGTCTTCGTACCGCTAAGCTTAAACTAAAGCCCAAGAAATGTAGCTTTGGCAGTAAGTCTGTAGAATTTTCAGGACAAATAGTTAGCAAAGACGGTGCTAAACCAAACCCTGAAACGATAGCATGTGTAAAGGACTTTAAACTGCCACGCACACAAAAGCAAGTCCATTCTTTTCATGGTTTGGCCAATTTCTATTGCCAGTTTATTAAAAACTTTGCTCAAATCGCTAGCCCTTTATATGCTTTAATGGGTAAAAAGAAGCGATTCTATTGGACACCAGAATGCCAAAAGGCTTTCCAAGTGCTCAAAGAAAAGCTTTGTTCCACTGATATCCTTGCCTTCCCAGACTTTTCTCGTCCCTTGTTATTGGCCACAGATGCCTCCAATACTGGCATTTGCGTAGTACTCTCGCAGGAGTTTAAAGACGGTAAACGTCCCATTGCATATGCTAGCCACAAATTTAGTTCTGCCGAGAGGAATTATGCCACTATTGAACGCAAAACTTTAGCCATTGTGTGGGCTGTTAAGCATTTTAAACCCTATTTTTGGGGACATTCTTTCACAATCAGGACAGACCACGCACCTTTGAAGTATATTTTTACCTCAGGTAAATGTACTTCTGAAAGGTTAAAACGTTGGGCATATCAACTCACAGAATTTAATTTAGACAAAATTGAGTATAAAGCTGGAAAAAGTAATGAGAATGCTGATACATTATCACGGATACCTCTTCCGGATGGTGCAGAACCTGCCCCGGATTCTTTATTCCAGACCAAGGGCACTCAATGTTTGCCTAACAAACCAACCATATGCGTAAATGACATCATAGTAGGACCTACTCTTGTTGATCGGAATCCTCCAAATCTCAATCATCCAATTATTGTTGGAGTTCCTGACAAGGCCTCAGAACCTTATGAACCGGTCCCATTTGTCCTTGCTAATGATATAGTCGACAGTGACACTTTTTCACTTATCAAGGAGCAACAATTGGATTCTCAATTCTGATATATCTATAAATATTTGGCTCATCAGACACTTCCTTAGGCAAAAGCTCAACAAGAGAAAGTCATTTGTTGGTCTAAAAATTACTTCCTTTGTAATGGTGTCCTGATGCATTCCTTAGGTCAAAAACGTCGTCGTAGTCCACAGTTTGTAGGTCAGGTCGTCCTGCCTCAAGGACAACGCCGCCTAGAAGCACTACACTCGGCCCATGACGATATTTTGTCTGCTCATCTTGGTACACACCGCACATTAGCAAACCTATTGATACGATTCTTCTGGCCAAAAATGAGTCATGTTGTAAAAAAATACGTAAAATCTTGTGATATATGTCAAAAACGCAAATCAAATACTCAGGCGGCTCAAACAGAGATGGTGCCTATTACTGTAGGTAATATTTTTGATCGCATCACTGGGTCCACTAACACAAACTGAAAGCGGAAACAAGTATATTCTGGTTGTTACCAAATATTTAATATGCTACGCCATGTGTTTTGCGTTACCAGACCAAAAGACTGAAACAATTTTGCATGTTGTGTTAGAAAAAATCATAACTGTCCATGGTTGTCCTTTCAAGATTCTTACTGACCAAGGTACTAATTTCCAGAGTCAACTATTGGCTCAGTTATGTGACATTATTGATACAAAGAAAATCTTCAAAACCCCATACCATCCACAAACAAATGGCCTTACTGAACGTTTCAACCGTACATTAACAGCAATGCTTACCCCCTATGTCAACAAGCATCATGATGACTGGGACTTTGCGTTATCATTTGTAACAAGCGCTTACAATGGTTCACCTCAAGAATTCATCGGGAAAGTCCTTTTTATCTGATGTTTGGTCCTGACGTGTGGGTACCCATTGACGTGAAGTACAAACTGGTGCGTTCACCATACATTGATTAGGAGGATAACTATCTTGACCATGCTCGAGTAGTTATGACACACGCTCGAGACCTTGTTAAACAAATCTTGCCCAAAGCACAGGAACGTCAGAAGCGAAATTAAAATAAATGAGCGCACTCCAAGCCTATCTTAATCGATAGCCTAGTCCTTAAATATAATCCTGCTATTAAAGTTACTGAATGCGCCAAATTCGTTAGTAGATGAATGGGACCATATAAAGTTCTGAATATTGATCTAACGAAAGGTATTGCACAGATATCGCTTCGGTCAGACAATAAACAAAAAGCCAAATGGGTTAATTTACAACGTCTCAAACCTAAAAAGAATTTTTTTTAAAAAAGTATAATTTGTTAATATAA
>JASAMX010000731.1:0-12801 GCA_030248175.1 Microlaimidae sp. YZB2_3
CCCCGAACACCGCAATGACTAGATAAAATCGTGAATAAAAACCGTTCTGATACTTTCTTGTCTATGACGTGCCAGCTCGCGCTGCCGCCATTTCTCGCGCGTACGCGCGCATGTTAAAAGTGTACGTACATTAAAGTTTAGTGCAATATTGCTTTTGCATGTCCGTTTTTTTGACAAAGTTTAAAAAAATACAACACTCGCTTACCACATAGGGTGCGTTGGGAGGCGTCAGATGGGGCATGGGTTGGTACAGTACCACCGGTCTGTTGTTAGAGTCCACCACGGTTGTGCCAAAGCGATACAGCTGCTGTTGCTGCGGCTGTTGAGGAGCTGCCGGCTGCACCATTTGCGAATGCATAACAGTTCCCGCCGTCCCCGTGGGTTGTTGCAGCTGTTGTTGCATTTGCAAGGGCGCTTTTTCGCTCTTTCCTTCGTTAGCGCCGCTAGGCCCACCGCTGCTTGTCACTTCACTGCTAGCCTATAGTTTGATTATTCAATTAACTCAATGAATGAATAATGCACACCTTTGCACTGCCCCTCCCGGGGTTTTATTCAGGGACACAATTCCAAAGTGGGGGTGCACGGGGGGCAATTTTTTTGAAACAGGAGGGCAATGAAAGGGGGGCAAACAGGGGAGAAAGAAAAAGAAAAAAAGGAGAAAAAAGAGAAAAAGAAGGAAAGAAAAAAGGGACAAAAAATCGGAATTTAAGTAAAATAGGGTAGTGCATTTAATTTCGGCACTTTTCCAAATTAGGTATTTTTGATTTTGGACTATATCTTTAGTAATCCTGGACGGAATACGACGTTTGATAGCTCAAATGAGAACTAATTTTATGTAGATGACTGTCGTGAGCTTTTTGTTTGTTATGTTATGATATTTTCATGTGAAATTGTGTGATTTACAAAAAATAAAATTGTTACTCGTTTTTAGAACATGGGCATTTCATGATTACGCAATAAATTGGTTTAAAACTTAAACTGTCCTGGTTAAATTTAGTTTATTTTTCGAATTTTTAGTCCCCGTGGTTCTACGTTGCGTCTGTGGTGAGCAATCGTTATAAAATAAAATAGTGTAATTTCGGCACACATATTGCTGTAGATAAAAACGGATTGAATTAAGTGGTCGAGTGTTACATTGTAGTTGTAAATAGTTAAAAGATAACCTTGAAATGTGTAGGAGTCATAGCACTGCACTTAAACTCGATTAAGGGGGTCCTTTTAAAAAGTGCCGAAATTAAATGCACTTTTTTCCCAAATTTCGCTCATTTTGATACCATTTGGCATTTTAATTGTAGCTTTTTGTCAGTTACACGTTGAACAACAAGAAGAAGCTTAAATTAAAGAAAACTGTCTGGAGATAATGATAGGTTTTTAAATTTTTGAAAATGATGAGTTTTTGACTGAGAAACAATCGATTGTTTGTAAAGTGCCGAAATTAAATGCATACATTTAATTTCGGCAATTTTCCATTTTTTTAAAAACTGATTTAATTAAATAAAAAAAGAGCTTTCGTACAATGAAACTTTTATGACGCAACACAGTATCGTAAAAGCTTTAAAATGAGCTATCAAGTATGAAAATCGGGCCATACAGTGAAAAGTTACATTGGAAAAACGAGAAAGTGCTAAAATTAAATGCACTACCCTAGGTCTAAAAAGGCTTAAAATGTAGTGAAATAGGCTAGAAACTGTAAAAAATTCGCGATGAGGGTGTCATCATAAATCAAAAATGACGCCATAATTTTTGGGTACTTTTTCATTTTTGGGCGGGGGGGGACAATAAAATAGGAGGAGGAGCATTTTCAGACCGTGCCCAGGTCTGATAATAATCACTTGCCTTTAGTTCTTTCAATCAATCAATGTTTGGTTTGTCATGTAATACAATAACAGAAGAGGATGCAAAAATTAGTGTTGACCTTTAGTTCAATCAAGAAATTAATTATCAATATTTAGTCAATCAATAATAAATTACATTCTGCAAACCTAAAATTCGTTTAATGAATCAATCAATCAATTTTTATTTTGTCATATTAATAATTATGACCAAATTACTTGAAAGTAAAACCGTAATTAAACGAAGGTTGCAGTAATGTAAAATCAAGTCTATGATTTTCTAATACAAAAAGGATAGAGTAAATCAAAAGAAGGATAGAGTACCCGACAGTGTCATGTTAGTTCTTAGTAAAAAAATGAAGGCAATCAATCATCTAGTACAAGACATTAAATTCAACTGGACATAGTTTCATAGATGAATACGTCAAAAAGCTAGGGAGGTGTTTACCCCGGGTAAGTGAGCTTTCTAGGGGGGGTCGACCCGGAGTGGAAGATTTTAAAAAATGGAGATAGGGGGCAACTTTTTTGAAACGGGGGAGGGGTAATAAAAAGGGGGGGGCAAGCAGGGGAGAAAGAAAAAAAAAAGAGAAAAAAAGGAGAAAAAAGAAAAAAAAGAAGGGAAAAGGGACAAAAAAGCGAAAAAAAGGTAAAAATAGGTCTAAAATGGCTTAAAATACATTGAAATAGGCTAAAAACTGCAAAAAAATTTGCGATGATGGCGTCATCATAGGTCAAAAATGGCGTCAGACTTTCTTAGGGTACTACTTTTTCATTTTTTGGCGGGGGGGGGGGGGCAAATCCTCCAATAAAAAAGGGGGGGGGCATTTTCAGACCGTGCACAGGTCTGCATATTGATGTTGTATCAGTTTAGCATTTATTTAGTTAAATCAAGAATATATAACAAAAGAGAATGTCCGACTGTACGCTAAATTTTTGACCAAAATTTTGCGAGAAAAGTCGCACTTTTGAAGTCGTGTGCGACCTTTTCTCGCAAAAATCCGCCATTTTCTGCTAGTTTTCCTTTTCCCGCGCTGCGATTTTTAACACAGTGTTAGTTTTCTCGCAGTGGTGACTGCGACTTTTATTGCACTCTATAGTGCTTTATTCGCACTGCGATTATTTTCGCACTGCGAGTCTGGCTGCACAAAAACCAGGCTATTTAATTCAGATAGATGGCCATATCCAAAAACACAAAAGACTAACACATTTTTTTAAAATGAATGGATACAATATTAAATTACTCCTAGATATGTGTGTAATCATGACGTGGGTTATACCTTACCTGTGCACGGTCTGAAAATGCCCCCCCCCCCCGGTTTTATTGGAGGATTTGCCCCCCCCCCCCCCGGCCCCCCCCCCCCGGCCCCGCCAAAAAATGAAAAAGTGCCCTAAAATTATGACGCCATTTTTGACCTATGATGACGCCATCATCGCAAATTTTTTTCAGTTTTTAGCCTATTTCAATGTATTTTAAGCCATTTTAGACCTATTTTTACTTTAGTTTCGCTTTTTTTGTCCCTTTTTTTTCTTTTCCCTTCTTTTTTTCTCTTTTTTCCCCTTTTGTTTTTTTTTTTCTTTCCCCTGCTTGCCCCCCCATTTATTGCCCCTCCCCGTTTCAAAAAAGTTGCCCTCTTCCATTTTGGAATTGCCCCCCCCCACCAAAAAAACCCCCCCCGGGGGGGGGGGGGTGGGGGGTAGTGCACAGGTCTGCCTTACTTAAACGTCTAAACAGTACTTTAGGCGACAGCGACATTACTCGTTAGTAAACCCCCTTTGCGTAAAAACGCAAAGTAAATCATATTAAGGTCGTTAGATTTGGTGAACCCGAGCCGAAGGATCTAAAAGTTTGACAAACAATTTTTTTTTCGTTTGTTTTAAGCTCCTTGTTTCCATTTTCAAGGCTCGCCATACTTCGGGTCAACTTGCTATGCATATTATGCTGGTTTGTATTCAAAATAGATGCATATTATGCTGGTTTGTGTTCAAAATAAATGCATATCAGTTTGGTTTGTATTCAAAATAGATGCATTGCTGATTTGTATTCAAATTAGAAGTTTTTAAAAGGCAAAATTTACAAAAAACTGTTTCCAGTTTTTTAATCAAAGTACTAGCCTACCCATTACAAGAATTTTTACTTTCTCGATCCTCAGACCTGTGCACTGCCCCTCCCCCCGGGGTTAAAAAGGGGGGCACTTTTTTGAAACGGGGGGATAAACGGGGCAGCTTTTTTGAAACGGGGGGGGGGGGGAAACGGGGGGGCAAGCGGGGGGGAGGAAAAGGAGAAAAAAAGAAAGGGAAAAGGGACAAAAAAAAGCGGAAATAAGGTAAAAATAGGTCTAAAATGGCTTAATACATTGAAATAGGCTAGAAAAACGGCAAAAGATTCGCGAGGATGGCGTCATCATAGGTCGAAAAATGGCGTCATATTTTTAGGGTACTTTTTCATTTTTTGGCGGGGGGGGAATCTTTTATAAAACGGGGGGGGCATTTTCAGACCGTGCATATCCTTATTATTAAAAATTGGGCCCAGATAACCTGCACCTGTACAGTAGTAATCTTTAATTAAGTAATAGTATTTTAGTGATATTAAGTTCTATTGTTTTTTTTTACAAAAATTTACATAGTACATTGGTAATTTAATACAACGAAACTTAGAATATTTATCTAGCTTGTAAATTGTTTAGTTAGTTGTTTTGATAAATTTATAGTTTGTTATTGTTTTTGTTGGTTTGTTCTCTTGTTTATTATTATGTTTTTGCTCTTAAGTGTCATTGTTATAAACGTTGTTAAAATAACAGTAAAAAAAATATTGTTTGGTGTATTCCTGCAGTGACAAAACCCAGAAGTGAACTTTAGGGTGATCTAGACGTGTGTGACGAACCACTTGCTTAGCAAGAAGATTTTTCTAAAAAATTTAGGAAAAAAACCATTTTTGGTCAAACCGGAATTTAACCCGTACTCTCAAAGTCGACTCTGATAAATTTAAACCACAAAGCCAGAACATGAAAATCCAGAACATGAAAATGGATTTTTCCGAACGCGACGGTGTTACAGGAGCAAGGAACGTTTATTAAAATTGTACCTAAAGCTTGGATTGAACATCAGACATATGAAGGCCCTCAGCAGAAATCTAACATGATCAGACAATTCGGTAAGCTTACCTTGCTATTGGTACGCTGGTTCAGTAATAAGTACGCTAACATCATTAAACTCTCCATACAGTAGTTAGTTTAATGAAATTGACCGTACCGCTAGCGTAGTCTTCCTCACATTTTTTTTTAAAAAAGAAAATGAAGGAATAAATACAAGGAAAAAAAAAAAAGAAACAACCTAACAAGACGGAAGTTAGTGAGGGAAACAATGGACCGTTTTGTTAACGCCGCCTCTTGCGAGATACACGTACCTGAAATTTTTTTCAGTTTTTATCAACCAACGCTGCCCTTCAGAGTCTTGCTTTTTTTTCGATGTTAAAACATTTGTTCACTTTATTGAATTACAAAAAATCGAGAAATAAAAAAGCTAAATATAAAAAAAAAAAACACAAACAAAAAAAATTAAAAAAAAAAGGTTTTTCAGTTAAAAAAAGAAAAATTTTTTAAAAATAAAAAAGATACAATATAAAAAGAAACACAGAGAGAGGGAAGAAAAAACGGGCACCCGGCGGGATTTTGCTGTATAAACTTTTAAAAATGGTGGGCTTTTAAACGAAATGGCCGGGATTCCCATATTTTTAAAAAAAAAAGAAGAAGTTTACCCCCGAGATTTTTATAAAAAAGTTACATTTTTTTTTATCTAACCTAAAAAAAACAAAACAATAATAACAATAAAAATATTAAATAATTTTATTACAATAAAATCACAACAAACAAAATATAACAGAAGTGTGGTAGAAGGATGACGACCATCAAAAAAAAAAAAAACAGAAAAATTTTAGGAAGAACATTGTTGACCGGACGCCATGCGGTTAGACTACGGGTGTCATTAGTACTAAAGCTAAAGCTAAAGTGCTTTAGTACTAAAGGGTTTTTTGGGCTTAGTACTAAAGCTAAGGCGCGGCTAAACTGAAATTAGCTGGCAAAAGCTCGGCAAAAGGTATGGGCCCGGCAAAACGTTAGCTTTTGCCAGGAAAATGAAAAATCACTCAAAAATGATTGGCCAAAAAAATGACCAAAAAACCAAAAAAAAACGTGTTCACCAATCAAAAACATGATTATTTAATGAGATTTCTATCCATAAAGTGGAGAGGTATGATGGGTCTTTTAACCTCAAAATTTTGAAACTCCTCCTAGACAAAAATCAAGTTCTCCTCAGAAAAGTTCTCTTTTTTTAACCTGGCTTCCCTCCAGAATTTTAATCTGACACCTCCAAAGTATTTTGTTTTAAAAATCCACAAGACACACCCTGACCCTCTTTTAGATTTCAAAATTTTCCATACATCCTTCCCAGAATTTAAGATGCAATTTACCGGCGGTAACCAACCACCTCAACCCCTTCCCTCATTCTTAGCTGCCTAAAAACTATGCTTATATAAACTTGAATATACTATATTTTTACTTTAAAAGAAACATGAGTGAATATTTTAAACAATAATGCTAATTAAAGTGATTAAAACGAATTTTGGTTTTAGGGTGCTATGAATATGGGGTTTTATTTTTTTGTGTTTCTTATTTTTGTTTAAGCGTTAGAAAATACTAATTTTTTTGCTTTTTTGAAGTATTTTTCGAGTTTCTAAGTGCTTCATATTAAAATAATCTTATTTTTACAATTTCATATGGGTTTTTTTGTAAAGTTTATTATGCAGTAAATGTTCTTTTTAATAAAAAATGTTGGTTAAATGTTTTGTTGCTTCAGATATTCATTTCAGAAAAACTATTCGTGATAGTTAACCATTTTGATACATCTGTTAACATTTAAATTTAAAACTGAAATACAGTTACAAGAGCAACTTTAAAATTGTAAAATTAACCCTAAAAATAATATTTTTAAAATATAAAGCTAAGACCTAATGCAATAAATGTTAAAAAGATCTTTAATGTTGAGTTTTTACCCTAAACTTAACAATGCAATGCCAAGAATTACCTTAAAAAGGAATACTTTTTAAAATTTAGGAACATTTCCATATTTGTCAGTTTGGCAAAAGCTAAGGCTAAAGTGCTTTAGTACTAAGCCTTTTTTGGGCTTAGTACTAAAGCTAAGGCTAAACGATTTTTGAACCTTTAGTACTAAAGCTAAGGCGCGGCTAAAATGAAATTTCCCGGCAATGCACACCCGTAATTCAGACTATAATGATATCAAACTAACTAACAAACATTAAATAAGCAATAATAAAATTTTTGTATGAATCGGCGGTATTTTTCTACTGAGTTATGCTCACCCAAATATTGTTTACCATTTTTGATATAATTTTTGAACAAACTTTAATTGTTTGCTTACTAATCCTTCTGTTAAATTCCATAAACTGCACAACCCAGCCTTTATCTTCAGTAAAAACTGAGCAAAAAAATATTTTTATAACTGAAACTTATCAATCCAATTTTACAATTATTATTACAAAACTTCAAAAAAGCTATAAAGAATAACCAATAATACATTTTTAAACAAACTTATCAATTCAATTTCACTATTATTATTACAAAATTTCAAAAAAAACTATAAAGAATAACCAATAATACAAAAATAAGAGCAAAATCAATCAAACATTTTTTACTTATTGAACTTTTTGGTATAATGATCTTACCTAATATGCATTTCTAGATCACTAAAGAACATAAAAACCCTTACAAAAACATTATTATGTTTAAATAAAACTGTATTAGCATAAAATTAATACATCTGCTAAAAAAGTAACTTAATATTAAAAATGTTAACAATGTTTAGTCAAAATCAATGTATAATAATATAACATTCAACAATTTTTCTCAAAAATCTTGTCTGGAAGGCAATAAAATTAACTTTGGCTCGATTATCTTTACCAAACAAGCAAAATAAAAATAAAAACTATTAAATATAATATCCACATAAATACTCCTGTATTAGCATAAAATTATAGCTGCTAAACAAGCACACAAAATTAACAAATCACTGTTACTATATGACACGGATTCGTTATAAAATATTCATAAGTGTAACTCTAAGTTTTAACACAAATATTATAAAAATATAAGTCAGAGTTATGTTGATTTTGTAGTAATTGTGACTCTTTTTGTCAGAGTAACGATGAAATTTATTGTCCGGCCGGTATATATTCAGGCCAGGTGGAAGATAACAGATAACAGGAGGAAGACCGTTCCTTTTTAAACAAGCTAAGAATATAATGAATTTTTTCATACATAGTTTCTCCAAGTTGCCAAACACTGCATACAGAGATGTGATTGGTATACCAAAACCATGCATAGTAAACAAAAAAACTTGAATGTGCCGTCCACTTAATACTTAACTTGCCTGTTTTAACAAAGGTTTTTCCTTTCCTTCCAACAACATTAAATAAAAGTTTTTAAAAAATATATTTAATTTTCCAGATTAATAAAAAAAAGAAGAAGTTAGAGAAATTAAAAATCTTTTAAAAAATGTTTGCCCCAAAGGAGAAATTTGATAACCTGCTGATAACTCTGGCGGAATTTAGAATCACAGGTAGAATGTAGATTTTTTTTAAGTCCAGAAGAAAATTGCATTAAAAATTTACCCTTTGTGTCAGGAAGTTACAAGAGCAAAAGGTTTTGCACAGGAGTTAACTGGACCGCACCATTATTAATTCAGATTCAATGTAAAAAGACTAATCTCAAAAATCAACCGGATTAGTTACTTTATCACTAATTATACCCTTTGATTAGACAGATAAGTTGCCACCTGCCAGGGGGAAAGATAAGGCTGCCTAAAATGGCTCTAACACACAATGGGGGTGACTTTATTTAGTTCAGAAGTTCCTAATATTAAAAAAAGGATTTTGGTAGGATAACATCCGCCCTAAAACCTAAGAGAACACTAACCAATGCCTCAAAACCAAAAAAAATGGTCATCAGTATGCTTCCTTCACATTTATGAGTTTACAAATAAAATAAATTTTGTAAAAAAAAAAGCAAAAAACCTGCTATTTAAGCTAATAAAAGGCTATTTCACATTTTTTTTAAAAATTAAATGGGTAAGATGTACTCTAAAAAAACGATGTGGTATAAATTAAAATTAAATCCAACTTTCCTAACCCGCCTGTAGTTTCATTGGCAAAAACATCAGCACCAATTCCCAATAAACAAATCTTAAATAGTATGTACACAAATCTGCTAAATAAAAGAAAATTACACCATTATACATGATCATGATCATAGAGCACATTAAAATAACAACAACAATTACACCTATACCAGCGCGTTGGCTAAAAAATAAAAAAACAGTTGACAGGCGATTCTGTTAGTAATCTTCAGTAGTACGCTAATACCACAAAAGCAATTTAATAAATCGCTATGTTCACCAGTTGATTATCTACACAAATTATAATATTTTTTAAATATAGATCCAATAAGCACAATACTTGCTTATCACAAATAATAAAATTATCAGAATTATTGAGAGTTAACATTAATCATCATAAAGTTTAGCTTTTTTAGTTTAATGGTTTTGCCTCGGTTGGTATATAAGTACGGGGAACTAAGCTTTTCTTTTCTGGTTTAGGTTGTTTATAAGGTTTTTATCATTCAATACCTTTTGCACTTGAGAATATATTTTTTTCTTCAAGATCGTTGAGTTATCAGGTGGTGTAGCCGCAAGCGTGGCAACGGCTTCGGTTGGCGTTGGGCAGACAGAACAACCACAACAAACCGCACGGGAAACAGAATATCACACCCATAATGATCATGCACATACAGCAACCGTCCGATTCGGAAATAATGTTTCCCGCCTAAAATTTTTTTACACCACAATCGTTCCAAAATATAGGGTAACTGACTTAAAGTCGGCCAGCCTTAATTTCGGCCACCAGCTGTTATTTTTGTCATGTGCACAATTATGAAATGAACTGCGTATGACTGGATAAATTGGGGGGTGTCATCTATCTAGCAATACCCAGTTCATTTTATAACTTTGCATAAGGCAAAAGTAACAACCGGTGGCCGAAATTAAGGCTAATATAAGTCAGTTACCCTCAGGCCCTGTGCCTGGGGGGGGCCAGGGGGCCATGGCCCCCTTTCTGAGTTGACCGGGGTAAAAATAAGGAAGAGGAGGTAGGTCCAGGGGGGCCGAGGGAGGTAAAAGCAAAGGTGACTCCATTATGAACCCTGCTTTTCCCTACCTCCTTTCTAGGGGTATGCCAAAAGTGGAACCTGCCGGCCTAACTGCCTTGAATTCAATGTAAATAGGTATTTTTAAACCCTAATTTTGCTCATTTTTAATGCTAAATCAAAAAATTTAGCCTCTGACGACTGGGGGGACACCCCCCAGACCCCCGGCCGAAGCTTGACAGCGCAAAATGCGGCGCTAAGCGCCCAATTTATATTCCGTTTTCGGTTTTCTAGAGTCTGTCCCCCTCCTTTCAAAAATCCTGGCACAGGCCCTGGTTAACCTAATAAGCAATATAACTCAGTGATGCTGAGATTCCTTTCTCCAAATACCATACGTTGGACCTCCGTCTATGAAATAAATAATTTAAAGCTTGTTTGTTTTTATGTTTGATTGTACTTTAGGCCTCCGTTTACTCAGTATATACATCAAAGTGTCGCGGTTTTATGTTGTAATCATAGGTCACCGACCTTCGACGGCTCAGGGGGGGGTCCACACCCCGGGGTGTGGAGGTTTTTGACCTCCAGGGGGGGGGTCACACCCCGGGGTGTTTTTTTTGAAAAAAAGCAGGGGGGGTGGTCACACCCCGGGTACCATTTTTTTTGACCAAAATTGACAATTTTTTGACGAAATTTGACCATTTTTTAAGCATTTTTTGGGAAATTCTAGTTAGGGGGGGTGGTCAAAAATGGGCCTGCGGGGGGGGGTCAGGGGTTCAAGGGGTCGATGGGGGGGGGAGGGGTCAAAAATGGGCCTTAGGGGGGGATAGGTCTCAGAGGCCGTAGGGGGGGGGGTGACCCCCCCCTACCCCCCCCCCCCTTCGGTGACCTATGGTTGTAATTATAATGTATCACTATTTGGTTAAAAAAAAGTATGAAAAATTAATCCAACTTATGAGGCATTTTTAGTTCACAGTGCGGTAGGACTGCCTCAAATCTTTAATTTCCTTTATGCTAGGTAGGCCCATAGGGTGACGTGCAAAATCACCATAGATGAACTCGGTCAAAAAGCTAGGGGGGAGTTTACACTGGGTAAATGACATTTCAAAATCTAGGGGGGGTCGAACCAATCTAACTTTCTAGGGGGGTCGGCCCGGGGTGGAAGATTTTGAAACCTAGAGGGGGGGTCAGGTGGGGTCCAATTTCCGAAACAAAATACTTTTTAACCATTCATTTTATTGAATAAAAAGCGATATTTCGGTATAAAAAGAGTGTAAAAACATGAATTTGTGGTAAAAATTCACGTTTTTGGAAGAAAATTTAGTATAAAAAAAGTACTTAAAATTTTCTCGAGAGGGAAAGGGAAGAGGAGGGGGGGGGGGGGGGGGAACGAAAAAGAGAACCCCCCCCCCCCAAGAGGGGGAGAAAAACAAAAAAAAAAAAAAAAAAAAAAAAACCAAAAAAAAAAAAAAAAAAAAAAAAAAAAAAAAAACAAACCCCAAAAAAAAACAAAACCAAAAAAAACACACCCCCCCCCCCCCCGGGGGGTCAGATTTCAAACTCTAGAGAGGAGTCAGGGGTAAAAAATTTGAAAATTTGGAGAGAGGGGGGCCCCTGGATTTTTTTCTGGGGGGGGGGGCAAATTTCGAGGCTAGCGGGGGTGGACCCCACCCTACCCCCCTTGTTTATCTATGAAAATCACCATAAAAGTAGTGTAAAATCACCATGGCGAAATTCATCATAACGTAGTGCAAATTTACAATAGCAATAAAAACTACGTTTGCAAACTAAAATGTGTTAAAAAAACTAAGTTTTAATTATAAAAACATTAAAAATGCTTTAGTTTTTCCTAAACCTAAGCAAATATCTGAAATTAAGCTAAATTTTATCATGATAAAATTTCATTGTATTTTCCAAGTGTTAAAGTTTAAAAGAAATATTGCAAACGCATTATATTTATGGTGAATTTACACCACCTTATGGTGATTTTGTAACGTTTATGGTTATTTTGGCCTATAGTGAATTTGTCCATTGTGTTTTTATACGGAACCGTCCATAGAATTTGAAACTCTGAGTAGCTTACTAAAAAATAATCAATATAGAAAATTATTTTATTTATTCGTGAAATTAGAACAAAGAAAGGCGGAGCTTTACTCCAGGCAACATCATTATTAATTGATGATTTATATCTAGCTTGGCTGACCTTAATGACTTGCAGTATTGAATTGGCTATTTAACAAAAGAATAACTTGAAAGTTTCAATGAAATCAGTTCAATAATAAAAATTACTTTTTTTAGTAGACCCATTTAATTATTCATCAAATGAATCAAATAGTAATATACAAAATAATTTTTATCTGTTAAAATTCTTATATTTTGTAAAAAATGAGATTAAAAAAATTGCGTTTTGATAAATTTTTTAAAAGCCATTGCCGCACAATTTTAATCGGTTCCTCTCATGTTTTACATCAATATTGCAAGATCAATCAGATACAATATAACCATTGCCATAGTATTAAAGTTTATTATTGTGTGATTTACCGAAACGGAGGATGGGCATCTTTAAAAGAGTTCATGACAAAAATGGCAATAGGGAAAATTGAGTATTTTTTTCTTACTACTTTTCAAACAACTAAGCTGCAAATAATTTAAATTAAACTAAAATTTTAAATGTTTCAAATAAACTAAATCTTAAAACTCAATAATTAAGTCTTATTTTAAATTGTGGTTTATTCTGCACAGCAATCCAGGATTTTTTGCAA
>JASAMX010000733.1:0-10000 GCA_030248175.1 Microlaimidae sp. YZB2_3
CGAATTGTGCTTTACCTCCACCTTCTAAGAATGCTTTACCGTCTATCGTTTTGCCGTTTTTTGGCAAAAACTTTTTGTACTACAAAACGTATACTCAACAACGCGGGTTTCATTGTTTTATCTCATGTTAAAATCTTAACTTTCTCAGCTGTTTTACCAAAATATACCTCGTATATTCTCTTCAGAATTTAGCCAGTAACAATGTTACTATCTTTTACAGTGTGAAATTTGCGATTGTTTCTTATGTGTACAGAATCCAAAAAGTTTTATAATCCGTTTAACCGAACAAACGCGAGTAGTTTGCAGTTCTTCTCATTCTTCTTCGCTTTCAGGCGTTTCATTCTATACAAGAAACACCCATCATAGTTTTAGTTTTTTAAAGTTTTCTTTCGTTTGACGATATTTTTTATAAGCATGTTTAGTACTAGACTTATCTATCTTAAGCTCGCTATTTGTGATTTTTAGCCCGACTAAACATGTCAAATCAGCTGATCACGAAGGGTTTAGGGGGGTGCCGCTAGGTCACCATATAGGGCCCACCTTGACCTATCCCCCCTAACCCTTGGACCCCTGAGCCCCCCCTAAGGCCCCATTTTCGAACCCCCCAACGATCCCAAAAAATGCTTAAAAAATGGTCAAATTTTGTCAAAAATTGTCAATTTTGGTGAAAATGGTAAAACCCACCCCGGGAGCTTTTTCACCCCCTGTGACCCCTGGAGGTCAAAAACCTCCACACCCCGGGGTGTGGACCCCCCTGGGTCGGTGATATCTAAATCCGTTTGACTGAAAGTATTCTCTAAATATGTTACCAGATCTTAACAACAAGGGTTAAAATTTAAAAAAAAATCAACCTAAACACATATGTTGGAAAATCCCAAACCGGGTTAAGTAAGTTAATATTTTTTAAGTTTTTTAGTTCAAAATTCACAATGTACAAGTAAAATTCACAATGCATCTTTTTGGTGAAAAGTAAAGTAATGGTTTAATAAATAAAGTAATAGCTTGAATAATGAAAAAATTTAAAATTTTTTTTTATATAGTCTACTATTTATCCTATTTAAAAAATCATTTAATCAAAAATAAACAAAGTAATTGCAATATTGAATAGCTTTAGTAAATTGCGGTTGTGATTTTTATTTCCGATCAGTTAAACTGGGCCTTATTCTTTAAAGATTTAACAACGGTTAACATTAAGTTAAAATAAAACTATTATATCGGTTGCATTAGCATTATCAATTGATTTTTCAAAGCAAGCGTGCACATTACCAAACAAAAAAACACTACACATATAATAGCGATGTTCCTATCTTCCAAGCTTTTGAACCTTCAAAAATTATCTGAAATTTAAAAATAAATTGGAAGTTTTTTAAAATTTCTGACTTAAAAAAATTCATGAAATTTTTTGATATTTTAAAATTTCAAACTATTGTAACAGTTTTTTGAAAATTTTCAAAATTTTTATAAATTATTTATGATAACTCCAATTTTTTTTTATTATTTAGGGTATCTGACTTAATTTTGGCCAGGCCTTAATTTCGGCCGCCAATTTAGGGTGTTAGAAATTTGGCTTATTTTTAAAACACAAAAGAACTAGCACAAAAGTAACTGGATTAATATTGAATAAAGTGTTTTTGCAAAAGTTTTTTATTTTTGTTATTCTGCATTATTAACATTTTCATACAAAAAGCGAATTTTTTGTGATTTTAATTTTTGCTTTGTGTTTAAAATGCATCAAATTTAAAACGAAGCACTATATAACCTTAAAATATCTTCTATTTAAGGATCACAATTGTTAATTATGATGTTTTTATATTTTCTTCAAAATCACTTTGTAATGCGTTTAATTAACTGCGCATTTTTAGATTTCGTTAATTTCGGCCACCTTAAAATTTAGGTAAAAACCTGCCCTTTTTTGCTATTTTTAATATCATCGTACTGCCGTATTTATAAAGTTTTTTTTTGCTTTTTTGACTTTTTTGACGTTTTTTAAGCCAAACATAAGAATTGAACAAAAAATACAAGTTATTAAAACTTGTTTTTTTAATATTTCAACATAATTATTTAAAGTCTTCCTAACAACTATTAAAGTTTCCAAACGGGAAAAAATTAAGTTATATGTACCAAGAACAATACCTAAGGATAAACTTGCAACCTTTAAAAATTTTTATTGTTCGTTTAAGCAATAGTTATGGCCAGTTTTTTGTAGGTGGCCGAAGTTAATGGCTCGCGCTTTAATTTCGGCCACTAGAAAAAAACATTTTTAAACCTCCACTGATCTTTAAGTGTAAAAGAAATTTTAAAATCTAGCACTGGAATAACAAAAATAGCTATCGTTTGATTTTTAGACCAAATTTTGGGTCGATTGGAAAAACCAGAAAAAACTTATCCAAAAAAAATAAAAAAGGTGGCCGAAATTAAGTCAGTTACCCTAATTCTTTTTTTTTAAATTTTCTTTATAACTTTTCTCTGCGGCGGGCAGCTGTCGCGACCGCTCTGTCGCTTCTACAGTGCCGTTGAGTTCAATTTTCGTTTACAAAAGCTACGAGCCGTAATATCTGTCGCAAAAATCATTTCATAAAATTTGTCATATCATTTTTGTATTTCCTGACAACGCATTATTTTACAATAATAAATTCGCTGTAAAATAACAAACGCATTGGTTTAATACATTAATTTTGAATAAGTTTTTATACTTTAGGCTTGGAGGTACAAACATTAAAAAATAAAATCCTAAATAAATTGAAAAGACAGTCGATAAAACATTTATTGAGTACATTAAAACATGACGTTTCAATTGTTTCAAACAATTTTCATCTGACAAAATTATACAACTAAAACAATAGTTAAATTTTAATTAATGTACATAATGGGCAATACTAAAATAACACAGGTAAGTAAGTACCAAGAAAAATATGAAACTTAGAGCATTTGAGCTAAACCGAAATAGCAAATGCAAAAAAATTTTAGCCAAAATGTACTAAGTTTCCTATTTTTCTTTATACTTTTCATTGTTATTTTATTAATACCTATCGTGTAACTGTAAATTGCACAAAAGAAGAATTTCTGTCATGTTTTTTTTATAAATTCTATTCTACAATTAAGTGTCAAAATAAAAAAATCAATATAAATAATTTTACCAAGAAACATTGCCTCTGAAAACGACACAGGGTCAGTTAAACCTCTTGTTGAAACATACTTCATTCTTCAACACTGTGTCAAAGATCACTAAACAATTTTAAGCGCAGCAATAAGTCTTTCAACTCAAATGTTTTCAAAAAAAAAAATAATAAGTTCCACAGTCCCGCAAATAGCAACCACGATTAAATTATTCCCGATAAATTATTTTACAAACAAAAACTGAATTCTACAACAAATCAAAATTACATATACGTGTATAATTTTTGACTTTTTGTCGTGTGGTAACGATACAAATTATACATCATGGGTGGCGCGGGAGCGCCACGGGGGATTTAGCCCCGCGGCGCCGCGCCCACCACTTCTTCTTTTCTTTTTCTTCTTTTTCTTCTTCTTCTTCTTTTTCTTCTTCTTCTGCTTCTTCTTCTTCTTCTCCTTCTTCCTCTTCTTCTTCTTCTTCTTTTTTTCTTCTTCTTTTTCTTCTTTTTCTTCTTCTACTTCCTCTTATTATTCCAACGCTCAATCTTTAAAGCGATATTCCTCGATCGTTACTGATTGATCAAAAATAAAAATGGGCTCATTAGAAAGAAGAAAGAATTCCGCAACTTTCTTTGGAAGTATATTTTTCATTTAGGTCCTTGTTCTCGATTTATTGATCAGAATAAAAAATTGAAAAAATAGACACATAAAAACTCCCAACAGCACAATAACAGCCTTTGGCAACAATAAGGATTGTACAGAGAAGAAAACGAACAGCCCCTGATAGAAACCGCAAAAAAAGCAGAAAACGGTGCTCGGTTTAAATCGGTGGCGGAAACCGAACTAGTTCCCAACGCCATCTACTTCAACCGCGCGGAAAACGACAAAAACAACAAATTACTTTTTTTTAATTCTTGCATTACTGATGACAAAATTAATTCAAAGTTTTATTAAAAAATAATAATAAATAAGCATCGGTGGTGCGGCGGTTTAGCCCCACAGCACCGTGCACACTATAATTAGAGAAAGTTGAAATCTCCACACGGAGACTAAGCCCCACGGCACTACGCAAACTATAATTAAAGAACTTGGGGAAAATGAGTATTATGCTCTTCTTTTCTTTATTATTAATATATTATTTTTTAAACGCTTATATCATAAAACCAGTATTCCTCCTTCGTTACTGATTGATTAAAAAAACGTGGGTTCTTTGGAAATCGTAGAAAATTGGGCAATAATTCGTATGAACTACTTTTTATTGATAAGTAATGTGTTTTATTGATAATATTAAAACTGTTAAAAAAGTATATCTCGACAACGGAATGATTATAAACATATGTCAATGCGCAGCTAAAACTATAGTTTATTAGGCTATTTTTTAATTTAATTCAAAAAAAGTGATAGACTAGCCTTGAAAAACGCTCTACGAATAGAGCAGGAAAAAAGGGCGATTTTTCCCTGGGCGTATGTTTAGACAAAAAATATGTGGACTAAAGGTAAACCCAACGTGGCTGCAACAGTTGTTCGCTGGATTAAAAAATGCCCCCGTTAAGTAACCACTCAAATCGCGAGAATCTTACGTCACTCTATCAACCAATTAGATTGAATTTAATATGGCGCATTAAATTGAATCTAATTGGCTGATAAAGTGTAGCATATTCTTGTGATTTTAGTGATTACATAATGATGCACATTTTTTAATCCAACGAACAACTGTTGCAGCCACGTTGGGTTTGTCTTTAGTCTGAGATGGAAATTATGCGGACTATAGGAAATTTACATTTGGTTTGGTCAGCTGCTCATTGAATAAAAATTTTTACCATATGATCATGATTTGTTAATACATTGATCTAATCACATAGCACTGTTGCATTTTTTTTAGTCTGATGAAATGTCAATTGAAAAAATCATACTCACAGCAATTTTTGACAAGCGCAAAATCTTTTTTTCAATTTTTTTTTCAAAATCCACTTTTTCAATTAGAATGCTATATTTGCATGTGTAAGAAACCTATAAATTTGAAAAACTGGCAATTTCGTGTTTGTCAAAGATTGCTATGAGTATGATTTTTTTAATTGAAATTTCATCAGACTAAAAAAAATGCAACAGTGTTGTGTGATTAGATGAATGTATAAACAAATCATTATCATATGGTAGAAATTTTTATTCAGTGAGCAGCTGCCCGAATCAAACGCAAATTTCCTATAGTCCACATAATTTCCATCTGAGACTAGTCCACATCTTTTCTGTCCAAACATACACCCAAAAATTTGGAAAAAATCGCCCCTTTTTTCTGTTCTATTCTTAGAGCATTTTTCAAGGCTAGTTTTATAGAAGAAAACTGGAATAAAATTACTTTTTTTTGAAATTAGAAGCCCGCGATGATACGTTATTTGCCAGGAAACTAAGTAAAGTTTTGCTATTTGGGGTTTTTAATCTATGGGTTAAATTGATTTCTCGCATATATTTTAGTGTAACAAAAAACTTTATTGTCACTTTAACTTTGATTGGAAACTTTGATTTGAAACTTTAACTTTGATTTGACTTTCCGTAAAATATTAATAAAATACGTTTGTTTTAATTTAACCAACTGCAAATTGTCTTTATTTTTTAAAAGTGTACCCGTTTTTTAATTAATATTTGGCTTTAAAAAACAGTGAAACCTCTTCTAATATAAAAGTAATTTTTTAAAACTAAATATTCAAATTTTAACAAACAATTATAATTTTTATTAATTCAAAAATGTTTTACAAATATTCAAACCTGTGCACTGCCCCCCGGGGTTTTATCAGAGGGGGGGAGAATTCCAACACGGGGGGGCACGGGTGGAGTACCTTATTTTAAACGGGAGGGGCAATAAAACGGGGGGGGCGCAAGCAGAAAAGAAAGAAAAAAAGAGAAAAAAAAACAGAAAAAAAGAGAAAAAAAAAAGAAAAAAAGAAGGAAAAAAGGAAAAAAAGGGACTTTTTCATTTTTTGGCGGGGGGAGCAAATCCTCCAATAAAACGAGGGGGGATTTCCATACCCGAGCACAGATCTGGATATGGTTTTTCGGGCCTGCTTTTTGGGAATCATGATTAAACTTAACCCCGATAAACGTAATCAAAAATTAGTCAGATATGTGTCAAATACGGGGTTTTTAGAACTCTAACCATCGGAAATTTTAGAGACTTGAAGCAGTGAACAATAGGAGAATGGAATCCTTAATAAAAAATTGGTTTGGGATTAAGTTTGGGCTTATAGCTAAAACATTTAATAAAAATTGTTTTTGGCTTAAGTTTAGGCTTCGCTTAGGCTTAGGTATAGGTTTTAAGGACTTTTATTTTCGGCTTGAAGTTCCCTATATTGTTGGCTCCAAGTTCTTTGAAAGTTTTACATCGAAGTTATATGTATCAAAAGTTAAAAAAGTGATGAAATTTTCCATAAGAAGTGAGACGCATCAAATCTTTTTAATTTTAGCGTGAAAAAGTTAATTGAGGTTAAATTTCATTGAAGTCACTGAAATTCGGGCTCAGGTCCTCGTTTCAAAACGCGTACTTAATTTTTTTTTATAATAAAATTAAATATAACAATTACTGGCAAATCCAACTCTAACAAGATACAAAGGTGATATTTATGCGTCGACTTTCCGCGAGATTTTATTTAAAGGTTTATTTTTTAATCAATTTTATGCAGATTGTGAGCTATTTGTGCCAGTTTTACATCGCAACAAAAACCTTCATGCTATAAACCGATAAAAAGTGCCTCGCGAATTTTTTAGCATTTATATTGGCATTCAGAAATAAAAGAGTTTACAAAAATAGTCATATTATGAATACTATGGAGAGTATGAAATACTTTGTTTAACACATCAAATGAAATACGTTAACGCGTGAAATGTCAATTTCGAAAAGAATCATTTCCCAAAAAGTTTTATGAATTTTAAGCTTAATAGTTTACAGTATGATTCGCCTACAACGAAAAATAATACCTCAATATTATTAGGAATATTACAAAATATTAAAATATTTTTCATTAAAATGGTTATATAAGATACAAAGTATATAGACGGATTCCTTTTTAACTAATCATTTGAAAAATCAGTACATAATTATAGTAAAATTGGTCTTTTGTCTTAATACTAAAATTACAAAACACGTTAGGGGTCTTTGGAGCCACAAGCAGGGAACAACTTGGAGCCATCGGAAGTTTTTGGGAATATGGAGCCACGATCAATGAAAACTTAGAGCCTTTTGAAAAAAATTGGTTTGGGTTTAGATTTAGGCTTTGCTTAGGCTTAGGTAAACGCTTTAGCGATTTTTACTTTTAGCTCCAAGTTCCTAATTTACAACTCCAACTTGCCACTTGCGGCTTCAAGATCTCTCGGCTCCATTGGCCCTAAATCTAAAACGGGACCTGGACAATTCGCTCCCCGGAACAATTCGCTCCCGGGACAATTCGTTCCCTGGACAATTCGCTCCCTGGACAATTCGTTTCCCGCCCAATTTGCTCCCAGTATTGTTTACAAACGCAATTTTTATTACACAATCTTTATTGGGGAGAATTTTATTAGTACACGTTCTTTGGACAATTCGCTCCCTGGACAATTCGCTCCCTGGACAATTCGCTCCCTGGACAATTCGCTCCCTAGACCTAACACTCTCTTTACAATTCAATCGTTCTTAGGATATAAACTTATAAAAATCGTTGGTGGCCCAATTTACTCTCGTTATTTCTTATAACAGTAATTTTCAAAAAGCATATTTTGTTTGGGACAAAATTTTTAATCGGTATTTATCACATTTTTTCGTTATGGATAAAATTCAATGACGATTTTTTTGAGAAAAGGTGGCATTTTTTTGAAATTCTACATTAACAATTTGGTGAAAATAAGCTTGTTTTTTTAGAAAACTGTCTCCAATATAACAAAGAT
Source organism: Microlaimidae sp. YZB2_3 (assembly GCA_030248175.1). Classification (NCBI taxonomy): domain Eukaryota; kingdom Metazoa; phylum Nematoda; class Chromadorea; order Desmodorida; family Microlaimidae; species Microlaimidae sp. YZB2_3. The sequence continues at coordinate 8,026 of JASAMX010000733.1, forward strand.
CTTATGGACGAATATTATTATGGTGTCCGGAAGAAATACCTTTTGCAAAAAATCTTCAGAAAAATGTTTGTTTTTTAAAAATTATTCGCCATTTAAAAAAAATTTAGGCTTTTTTCAAGGTTTTTGAATGTTTTTTAAGTTTGATTTTAAGGTTTTGCTTAGGTTTAAGAAAAACAAAGTTTTATTTTGTTATGAATTTTAAAGTGTTTCTAAAGTTATTTTTTCCGAAGATATTATGCAGAATATATTTCTTCCTAGTGCCATTATTAATAAACTTTTAGCAAACAAAAGTAATTTTTTTGTTTTAAATTAATGTAACACTAATTTTTTAAGTGTGACGGAAAGGAGACACATCAATCGATATTAAATAAAAACAAAGCGCAAAACATCCTAGTTGCTAAACATTAATTTTGGTATATGGTTATTTGATGTATGGTTTTTTTTACAGATTTCTTAACAACAGAAAATCCAAAATTTATACGAAGGTTATATATAATGAAACGAAATGTTTTTTATACGTTTGTACATATTTCGTTGTTTTTTTTTAAATTTGGTTTCTAAATGGTAATACCAGAATTGCAGCGAACAAAACGCAACAATATGTTAAACTTTTTAAACAATATTTTTTAAATGGCAGCATTCATTTAATACTTTTCGGAATAGAAAATGAAAAAATAAACTCAAATTTAGAGTTTAAACCAAATTTTAAATCAGAAATTCATTGTGAAAAAACAAATTGTCCCAAGAAAAGTAAGCTTTAAAGAAATTACGCTTATAAAAAACCCTGCGAACTAAAAATAAAAAGCAAAGAAATACAAACGCAAGAAAATGAGTTGTGCAGGGAGCGAACTGTTCATAGGGAGCTAATTGTCAAGGGAGCGAATTGTTCAGGAAGCGAATTGTCCGCAATGAACTGTTTTGTAAAAATTGCGTTTATAAAGAATGCCGGGAGCGAAATGGGTAGGGAGCGAACTGTCCAGGGAGCTAATTGTAGGGAGCAAATTGTCCCCAATTCATCTAAAACACACAAAGAAAAAATTTTAAGTTTATGTACGCGTTTTTCAAACACTGATCTAAAAAATAAATATAAAATCTACCTATGAAGAAATTCAAAAAATAAAGCTGTAAAAATGGGCAGTTTTACCCTAGGCGTGCGTTTAATTAGACAAAAATGTTATGAACTATATAGTCGTTGTGGACGTATGTAAACTAAAAAGAAATTAGATGGGGCTTGTGCGGTTGTTCACATAATGGGCAAATACATAATAGGCAAATACCATAATGCTTTTTTTCTATTTGGCTAACCAACTAAACAACCGATTGATTTTAGTGTCTGCTTAGTAAATTGTAAATGGAATGTAAATTTTAAAAATTATGCTTACAACAATTAGTAACAATCACTAAATTGTTTCAAATTAATGGTTGTATGGACAAATACAACCTGCTATTTGAAATAGATTATTTTTTAAGCATGATTCTTTTCAATTGCCACCGACCACCATTGCCACCGATAATCGTTTAATTCTATACAGATAAAACTTCAACTCCGTTGTGCAGTTGATTCACTAAAAATAAATTCTATCCGGGTGGAAATAGCTAGGTGGTAAAGTAACCACTAGTTCTTCGAGAAAATATCACGTGGAAAGAAACACCTGACAAAACTTAATAATAATTGGTTACATCATCTCTGACAACTTTTTATTATTATTTTTATTCTCGTGCGTTCATTCTTCATTTCTTCCTGACGGCGAGTGGTTACGCCTTTAATTTCAGCACGAAGAATTCATAATTATTATATAAAAAAAAATCAGGATATCAATGTGATGTTATAAACAGTAAACAACTGTAAAAACCAGATGCGATTTTTCCATACAGTTCACATACCACTTGTTCACACCTTTTCTGTCTAAACCACGGCCCAGATAAAATTGCTTTTTTCTCCGCTCTAATTTAAGACCATCTTTATAGTAGTTTA
>JASAMX010000733.1:15000-31810 GCA_030248175.1 Microlaimidae sp. YZB2_3
AACCAAAAGTGTGGACAAGAGCCTAAAGTTTTTAAAAGCTACTAAGCCTTACTTCAGCAAAAACTAATCCCAAAAACATGTGTTTTTTTTAAATTTGGGCTCTATGCTGCCATTTTTGCTGCTACACGTTCCCTAATTACGGCTTCAAGGACCCTTTAGTTTGAATTTCTTAACCGTTAAAAAATATTTTGTATACGATCTTAACGATTTTATATGTTTGTAAAAATAAACTGAAGAGATTCTTTATTGAGCATTACGTAATAATATCTTCACAAAGCATTACGTTTATTGACGCATCGTAGTTAAACCGCTCATCGTGTAACTATGTCCGGCACCCAGCACGATATTTACTGTAATTAAACGGTGATGTGCGGTTTTTTAATAATTACTGTGCTGGATGCCGGATATACTTATATGTTAAATAAAAAGATGAGCGGTTTAACTACGATGTGTTTATAAATAATATGGACAAAAAAATTTAACACATATTCGTGATATTTACTCTTTATATCACCAAATGATTAAACAGCACTGGTTTTTGACGCAGGTATCATAACGTTAGTGTTATTTACCACATGATTTGAAACAGTATCTTGCGGAGAAACAGTATTAAAATCTTTCGTTCTTGTATCGGAAGCTGACCCTATGGAAGAAGCTAAAAATCAAAAATGTTAATTAATCGTAAATAGCCATAAACTCGTTTATGTGTGTTTTTTTGTTCGCACCCCTGTTTATACTTTTTGGGCTTGTTAAAATTTGTAACACATCAATACCGCTTAACCCTTTGGGATTCATTCTGCTGCATATCTGCAGAAGGTATTCCGTGCCATCGTTGCTCAGTGTTAAATTTGTTTGATTTCACTTTACCGACGCAGAACTATACATTGACCAGCACTGACGCAATATAGATTCTTCAGGTTTGCAGTGTGTTTCGGACGAAAAAATCCCAAAGGGTTAGAACTATTTGATTTTGATTTGACTCACATAATAATTTTAAAACTATCTCCAAAGCCAGCTATCAAATCTGCCTTTGAGTTCAGTTAGTTCAGGAAGGTATGAGGCAGCAAATTCTGTTTCGGAGGTGGAAGGAAAGAGGCATATAAAAACTGCATTTCGACAAAGTATTCTTGTCCTTAGTACAAAATACATAATCATTTATCTATCAAAGTTTTTATTGGAAATGACGAAGGCAGAGCTGGTGGCATAAAGCGTGTGAAAAAAGGATTTTTTATCTTAAATCAGTTGCATAAACCGTTTCGGTTAGGGCCCGTTCTCACCTGTTCCCAGATCCCAGAAACGGGAAAACAAGTGTTCACTTCACCTCTGTTTGCCAGTTCCCAGTTTTCAGAAAGACTTGGAGCGGCGCTCCAACTTCTGGGAAAGATTTAAGGGAAAGCGAGCGGAGAGAGGCGTCTTCGCGCATTTATCACACACGCTAAATGCACACATATACAGACGTATATAAAGTTAGCGCACGAAATCCGTGCGCACGGATTTCCGCGCACGAATTTTGAGCCTGTATATTTTCAGTCACTTGTACGTAAAAAACGGTTTTTGCGCCTATCGCACATTGAAGTATAATATTGATATATGGAAAAAAATTATAAAACATAACTCTTCGATATTCAAATACTTTATTGTTGTTTGTTATTAGGAAAACATTTACTTTTTTAAACTTTAAAAAGCTCAGCAATCCAATAAACTATCCAGAACAAAATTTGATTTCATATTGCAAACTAATAAAAACAGAAAAGCTACTTCGTTTTACGAAATAATTTGGGTGTCAGGAAATTTTGTCTTCTACATCTCGTCTTTCAACATCTCGTCTTCTACATCTCGTCTTCAGAAAACTCGTCTTTCAAACATCTCGTCTTCGGAAAACTCGTCTTATAGATGCGATTTTCTAAACGTATTTTCAAAAATTCGAGGTCACCCCCCACCCCAATGATAAATTTTTTTTTGATTTAAATTTAATTAAAAACAAACACTTATCAATTACAACAAGCTATGGGGTGGGTCACGCAGGCTTTAAAGAATTGTTTTAGCTGAGTTAAATTACTGTGTTTTTTTAAGTATAACACTGTTACCTTATGAATTTTAAAGCTTTAGTGTTTTAATTTTTATGTTAAAAATCAATTCTCTTCGAAGAATTCAAAATTTTAAAGAAAAGTTTAAAAATAAAATTTTAATATAATTTTAATAAATTTTAATATAATTTAAAAATAAAATTTTAATACTAAAAATTTTAAAAAGTTGAAAAATTTAAAATCACATTAAAACATATGAACATTGCTGGTTTTTATATTATTTTATTATGATCTAAAATATATTAATTTAATCTAAATGCAAAATTTTAGCAAAATGTTAATTCAGCTCTTGCACCAGCGTTTTCAATGAAATAACTTTTTTCATAGTTTGAAGTAAATAGTAATACGCTAATAAATAAAACTTAAAATCACTAAAATATAAACGGTTTTTAGTTTTCAACGCCGTCATCTATAGACAAGAATCAAATTCTAAAAATAAAAAACCTTTATAATCAAACAGTAAAACAAGAATAAACTGTAGTTTGTGTGTAAATTTTAGTAATTTTTAGAAAAAATTTAAAATTCATTTTTTGTGGGTAATTATGATTTTTTTTTCTAATTAAGGAGGCGCACTTTCAGGAAATTTAACGCTTTAAATTTTCTCACCAGTCTCACCAAGTGTTTTTTACAATTTATCATTTTTATTTAATGTTTTAATTGTGTATAATAATTTTATTATTCAAAATTATTTTAAAAAATTACGTAATTTTTTTCATACCAATATTGTGCCTCAGTGTGCGACAGGCGCAAAAACCGTGTTTTACGGTAGGCGTGACTGAAAATATACAGGCTCAAAATTCGTGCGCGGAAATTCGTGCGCGCACGAATTTCGTGCTCTAACTTTATATACGTCACATACATACGTTTTTGCGGGATGATGTTGGTATTTATGTTAATTAAAGACACACGCCACTGCAACAATATTGATTTTTTTACAAACTTTTTTTGGCAATTGTTACAACGCTTTGCTTCTTTTTTGTGCTGTCGGCGTACGAATATAGAACAAAAATTGTTTTTTTTTCAACGAAAAAAATAACTAACACGATAACATATTTAAAAGTTTTGCAATTTTAAAAACCTTATCTATATTATAAAACCATGTTTAAAATATCAATTTATTTATAAATTTAATACAATTAAAGTTTTATTAAAATAGACTTGATTTTAAGCATTTTTTCTTGATTATTCAATTTATCACATTAAAAATTCTTTTTAAATTTTTTTATTTGTGGTTTTAATGATTATTTTGTATTTGTACGTACGATTTTACAACACTTTGTACCTACGATTTTAATTACAACGCTCCGCTTCTGTTTTGTTCTGTTGCTTAAAGGTGCGGTACAGAGCTTTTGTCTTCGATTTTGATAATTTTTTTTCCAAACCTTACCCCTGCCCCCAATAGCCCACAAAAATTTTTTCAACAAAATATCTTCAGTGTTTCAGGAGATATGACCCCACAAAAATGGCGTTTTTTGACAATTCTGTACGTGAAAGATTGCTCAATGAGTATAACGATTTAAGTTACAATAATTATGTAGTCAAAGAAAGCGGTTACTTTCTACTACTTTAATTTGATACCTTGATCGTTAAGATTGGTGCAGTATTTGTCGAGATATTGCGTTTTTTGTACAAAAAACCCTCGATTTTTTCGCTAAAAACACGAAGTGAAGAAAAGAAAAGTTGGGCAAACTTCACAAAATCACTGCCGTCGTTTGGTGTTTTTAACGAAAAAGTTACGGGTTTTTTGTACAGGAAACGCAATATTTTGACAAATATTGTACCAATCTTATAGATCAAGCTATCAAATTAAATTAAAAATATCCGCTTTCTTTGAGTACATAATTTGTAACGTAAATCGTTATACCCATTGAGCAAATTGTCACGTACAGAATTGTCAAAAAACGCCATTTTGGGGGGGGGGGTCATAACTCCTGAACCACTGGATATATTTTGTTGAAAAATTTTTTGTGGGTTATTGGGGGCAGGGGTAATGTTTTCACAAAAATTATTAAAATCTAAGACAAAAAGTTTGAATCCGCATCGCACCTTTAAGGCGTGCCCGTGCAAAACTCGTTGTTTTTTTACCCAAAACATTGCTAAAACGATTTTTTTTAAACAAATTTAAAAGTTTTACAGTTTTGTATAGTTTAAAAAAACTGAGTTATATTATCAAAACGATTGTAAAATATAAATTTATTCATTAAAATAATAAAATTTTATGTTTTATTAAACTAGGCTTATTTTTTTACAATTTTTTATTGATTATCCAGTTTAGAACATTAAAAATTCATTTTTAATATTTTTTGTCGAGGCTGTGGCGCAGTGGCAGATCTTACGTCTTGCATACTGAAGGTCCCTGGATCGAGTCCCCGTTGAGACACACTGCATTGTGATAATATTCTTTGTTAATATTGTTATATGTAGTATTTGGTTGCGCAATTAGTGCTGAGTAACATCGGCCTTGCGTATCCTGCTTTATGCGAAATAAATAAACTTTAAACAAGTATTTTGTGTTTGTACGTACAATCTTATGAGCGTTATTTGACAAAAACAACTCCCGCGCGCGCGAGGTTTTATACCAGTTTACAGTCGGTGTGAACGGACCATTTCTGGAATCTGAGATCTAGGAACTGGTATCTGGGAACAGGGATGTGGGAACTGGGATCAGGTGTGAACACACCCTTAAACTTTCATTTTTCTCTTAATCTTCGTCACTCAACTTCAGCGTTCTTTCAGTTTTTAATTTGTTTGATTTTAAACTTTCTATTAAAAAAAATTTTAGAATAGGAGTACGAGGTTTTGAGGCTGTCAGAAAATTTTTTAAAAAAATTTTGCCGTGAAATTAGAAGTTTTTCTCAAAGGGAACAAGTGGGGTCGAGGTTGTAGCACACTTGCAAAACATTTGTCTTGCATACTGAAGGCCTTAAGATCGTCTCCCAACTGAGATATACTATACTGTGATATTGTTATGGTATTGTTATAAATATTGGTTGCGCAGTTAGCGCTTAGTAATAGGCCTTACGTATCATTTTTTAAAAAAATAAATAAACTAAAGTTAATGTCTTCCAGGGGCCTATTTCATAAAGACGTTTGTAAATTTTCATTTTACAAATCTCCGTCTCCGCCTATTTTTTGTAAATTAAATGATAGAGAATATAGGACACGGCGAATATTGATCGGTCAACGGAGATGAAATCCCGTAGCTGCGACCAATCAGCGCAGAGCAGTGCGCGGAGATGCTCCCCCTGGATTACATGTCGAAAAACCTTTATCATATATTTTACAAAAAATAGGCGGAGATTTGTAAAATGAGAATTTACAAAGGTTTTTATGAAACAGGCCCCAGGGGCCTATTTCATAAAAATTGCCCGTAATTAAGTTGCAGCGAATTTAAAAAATTACATGTCTGTAAATTCCGCAGTTACGTAAGTATTTTTTTTATTAATAAAATAAGAAGAAATTAAATGCGTTTATTAATTTACAATTACAAAAATCTTTATGAAATAGGCCCCAGGCTGAATTTAAGGGCGTAACCCCTCTTTGCCAGGAAATAATAAACATTAAACCACTGAGCGAGAAAACTTAAAAAAGAGTTTTCAGCGGTTATAAAACCAATTATTATTTAGTTGCGTCATGTGTTTCTCTGCACGTGATATTTTCTTAAAAAACGAGTGGTTACTTTACCACTCATCTATTTTTACCCTGATAGAATTTATTTTTAAGTTATTAATTTTTAGCTCTGAGTCCCAGCTCAAATTTATTTGGGTCAAACGGTTCAAAATCAGATTATAGGTAAAATAATACATTATTGATGTTCGTTCGCGGTGATTTTGTTTATCAATCTAATAGCCAACCCAAAAAAAAACGGTAAAAAAATTACCCTAAACAAGAATTTTAAAAACTAAATTTAAAAAACTTAAATTTTAAATTAAAAATAGTTAACTTTGATATCAAACATTCTTATATAGAATTCATTTTACTGTGTTTACGTGTAAATTCCAAGACATTTTTTCTGGAGCATTTTGTATTAAATGTTTAAAAAAGTAGTTTGATCGTAATACATTATTTCTTTGGCTAACGTTAAAGAATTTCTCTTACAGCCTCTAAATTAAAAAAAACCCAAGCCTAGCAAAAATACCTCAATTAAATGAGACCGCAAGTTTTTTGTCACTTTAATCAATTATTTTTTTGGTCCCAATTATATAATATATGATTACAAAGCCAATTTTGCATGTTTACTTTAAAACTATTCGATTGTTACATAGCAAGCAGACCTTTTTACCCTGCAACTTTAGTTGATTAATTTGGTTGTGGTGGGGAATTACTGATTTTTACAGTATTATGCGAAATGGTTTGCAGTATTAATTTCATGTTGGTCCTAAAAGTTGTACTTCACTTCATAGAGCGAACTTTACGTCTATTTGTGAGATAAACATGCTTTTTGGATGTGTAAAAAACATTTTTTACGAACTTCGTGATATGGTTTCGCTATAACCCGTTTTATTCCACAGGTGACCGTCGGAATATGAAATTTTTTTCTTAATATTAAGATAAGAACTCTCGGTATCGGAATCGTGAACCTCTTCTAAGGATTCCTGAACTGAAGGCATCGGACTGGTACGGCCAAGCAAGGAGTCGCTCAGTTTTCTGTGTTTCAAAATCTAAACGTTTGTAGTATAGTTTATAATTTTAAAAAACTTGCCGCATCTTTTGTTTTGAGTATTTAAAAAAATATACAGCAAATACTTAACGCTCTTAATAAGAAACTAAAAAAGTTACTAAACATAAAACAATAACTAAAACAAAAAGTTATTAATTAAAATAAAGGAAAACTAAGAAAATTATTAAAAGAACGAACACATTGCAGATATATAGAAACTAGACAGCAGGAAGCATGCCCTATATTTAAAATATAAACCTATTATGCAAGTTTACATCGAAGTATAGTTAGGTACGAGAATTGTGTTATTTTATTCTGCCGTAAAGATGTTATTGGTGACCGATTTAAAGTATATTTATATTTCATCCAAAGGACAAAATCTAAAATTAAATTTAGGTTATTTACAGAGGAATCATTGCTGAGCTGTGCTGTTGTTAAATGAATAAATTATGCAAGTCGAGTGATAGCCAACCGTAACAAACCTATTTGCATGTACTACTCTTTGTAGTAAGCAATAACAACCATGATTTTTAATTATCTTATAGCAAAAAATAAAATGCCATTTTTGTAATATGTTATCATACTCATATTTTTTCAGTGAAAACCTAGAACAGCAAGAGTTTATTTTTTAAATGGTTTGCTTAAGATCTGAGATCTTTTTTCAGTTTAAAGTTCTCTCGGCGTCAAGTTTTCTACATTCCCCAAGTTTATGAAGCTACTTTAAGCCATGCATTATTCATTAAATATAAATATACATACAATAGCACTTTGTCATTAATCTGTTATATTAAACTTAATAAAATAGAACGTAAAACATAAATAAATAGAAACTAATTTGGCCATTTCAAAACAACCTGTGTAGCCTGGCAAATTAATACTAAAACCCAAATGTGGTTGATTTTTTAGACTCGATGGAGCCAAGGGAACTTGAAACCCAAAATAGAAAACTTGGAGCCGTAACTTGGGAACTTGGAGCCAAAAATAAAAAAAAACCCTTAACCTAAGCGAAACCTAAATCTAAGCCCGAACCAACTTTTCCTTAAGGGCTCCAAGTTCCTTTTGTTTGCGGCTCTAAGTTATCAAAAATTTCGGATAACTTCAAAGTTCCTCTTCACGGATCTAAAGACCCCGTACCATGTGGTTATTTACCTCAGCTTCCTCTCCGTTGACATGCAAGGCGTGGGGTGCGCTTTTTCTGGTAAGCGGAGTGGTTTCGGTGGGTGGTCCGTTTCTATACTTGTACCCTTTGGATCCTCGGCCGGGGCGCAAAGAGTTTGAAGCGAGGGTTTCGTGACTTTTCCCTTTGCGGAAAAATGTAAAACTGTCCTTGTGCAAGAGGGAAGGGACGTCCTGAGCCGATCGCGCCAACTCCGGCCCTTTTCCGTTGCTGTAACGCCGCAAGAAACTGTGTCTACCCAAGTAGTGATCGTCAAATCGACTCTCCAAATGGTTGATTTTGTCCATAAAAGTCTCCCGCAGCTTTTGAATCGGGAGCAGTGTACCGTCCGCCTTGGCCTTCTCCATGGCCTCGCGCCGCTTCAGCGCTTTTTCCCGCCTCATTTGGTTTTTGTAAAACTCCGCGAAATTGTTGACGATTATCGGAATGGGTAAGGCAATTACCAGGCTAAAAACGAAATACAAACAATATGATGCGTTCTTGAAAAAAAACCTTTAAAATTATCAGTTTTTAGGTTTTTAATTTTAGGTAAAGTTGCTGCAGCTGCTGTTTTCGTTCTTTTTGACCGCTTATAAAAACCAAAAGTTGGTTATCGTAAAAAAATTGACTGATCAATGTAATTGTAATGATAGCAAAAATCACATCTCGCTCGGTGCTTTTTAAATTTTTTTAGGCAGTAAAATTAGAAAACACGCTACGGGTTTTTGGGAAGAAACTTGAAAGCCGCGAAAATGGAAACTTAAAGCTGAAAATAAAAAAAATGGTTTGGGATTAGAATTAGGTTTTGCGTAGGCTTACGGATAGCTTTTAGGGATTTTACAGTTTCTACTCCAAGTTTCCCATTTTTTGCGCCAAGTTCCAGCTGTAGGTGCCGTTGTCAAGGGATATTCTTCCCCCCTAAAAATTTTCCCCCCGGAAAAACTATCCCGGGATAGTTTTTCCCCCCGGAAAAACTATCCCAGGATATTCTTTTCCCCCTCGGTAAATTCTTTCTCCGGGGGAAAGAATATACCGGGATAGATTTTCCCCCATGCTTTTTAATTTTAAAATCATATAAATTTAGAATTTTTAAAAATAATTTGAATAGCTGTACCTTTATTAGCTCAAATACCAATTTTTGTGTAATAAATTCCATTAAAACATGTTTACTCACGATTTTAATTTGGTTTGTAATTTAGCGTTATAATCAGGGAGAAAGTTTTTACCGGTATATTCTTTCCCCCTTCAAAAATTTGCATAAAGTTTGTAATATTAATTCTGCGAATTCTTAAAAAACACGTCATTAAATTTAAAAAATGATTATTTTGTTATGATACTTTCATAAATTCATAAAATTATTGAAATAAAACCCATGAACCATCACCTTAACCATTTTAAACCTTAGTTTCCCTAAGCAGCCTAAGCAAAACCTTAAAACCAAGCTAAAATTCATAACAAACGAACAGCAATATAAAAAAGAGGTGGGAAAGAATTTATCGAGGGGGGAAAGAATTAACCGGTATTTTAGCGGGATGGTGTTTCGGGAGGGAAAAACTATCCCGGCTTTTTACCGGGATAGATCTTCCAGGGGGAAAAAAGAAGGGGGAAAAGATATCCCGCGACACCGTCACTTTTAACGATCCTTAGTCGAAAACACCTCATACACTTAAAACTGGTGTACACCGGAGTGACAAATGACAAGTGACAACGCAATTCACGCGGTTTAAACCGTTCCATTGTCGTTTGTCGCCACAGGGTGAAAAAGTGTTCACCGGGTCAATTGTCAAAATTTACAGTCGTTGGTGCGGGCGGAGGGCACTTAGAACTTGGACTTGAAATCGAAAATACGAAAATTGGAGCCGGAAGTGAGGAATTTAGAGCCGAAAGCGCGAACTCGCTTACAACTATCCCTCCCTAAGCTTAAACCTAACTCTAAACAATTTTTTTACTTTCGGTTTCAAGTCCCCATTTAAGCGACTCCAAACTTCCAAAATTTTCCGGCAGCTTCAAATTCCTTGCTAACGGCTTCAAAAACACCGTATCTTTTGCCCTGCCGGTGTGCCTTACAGTTCAACTCGTGCACTTGTTTTCTTGATACCAACATTTAAAAGATAACACATTTGAAGCATCAACTTACACTCCACAAATACAGCAGGAAGCCCCAATAATTCGACCAGGAATCGATGTCGGATATATATCCCCGTAACCTAAAAACAAATCAAGCTTGAAGCAAAATTTAAAATGTATAGGCAAATTATACCCAGATGACATCGATGATTTTGCAATATTTAATAGACTATTTGGCATTCTTCAAGTACAAACCAATCAAGTGGTCACTGAAAAGATAGATTATTTAAAACCGTTATTTTTCGAATAAATTATCGTGATAAAACTCACAAACATCATTTATCGTGGACTTTAGACCTTAATTTCCCTAAGCAACCTAAGCAAAACCATAAAATCAAACTAAATTTAATGTTTTGTTTGATTTTAAGGTTTTGCTTAGGTTGCTTAGGAAAACTAAGGTTTATAGTCCACGATTCAGGTTGTTTATAAGTTTTAAACATGATAATTTATTTAAATTTATTACTTTGTTTATGATTCATTAAGCAAACTATTTTAATTTAATGGGTTGTTTTTGAAAAATAACGGTTTTCAACTAGTAGTTCGTCCATGTTTAAAGTATTCCATCTTGTATTTTCTTGATTGGGTTATATTTGAAGAATGCCGACTATTTTGATTTATTTATTTTGAAGCAAAAAGAGTTTGATTTTAAAAATTAAGTGCCTTATTTTAAAAATTCGTTATCAATTTACTGAATTTGAAATAAAAATGCAATTTTTTAACGTCAAAGGGGACTAATTTTTTTTATATTTGGTCAAAAGGCGGAATTTAAGCTAATTCTACCTATCATTTATTAAAAAAACATCATTTTTGTAATTTTTTTAAGTCCCCTATACAGTTTTACCATGTCAATTCGCCCATAAGTAAAATACAAATATTTTGGTGCGTGACTGTAAAAGAAAATTTTACTGATTTGATCATTTTCGATAAATCAAAAAATTTTGGAGTAGTCAGGATTAGAAATTGAACTTTTGGCAAAAATAGGAATATGGAGCTAAAATGCTATAGAGTTGTTTACTACATTTTTCACAAATAACGTCAGAAAATTATAGAACTATTCCATGTTGGTCGAAAACTGTATTTTAAACGAACTGAGTGTTTTTAACCAACTCAAAAATTTAAAAAAACTGTGTTCAATGTTAAAGACCTTAACAGAATTCTGACGCTATAAGGTCATTTTCTGCGTAAAATTTCTGTGGGGAAAAATGATTCTATAATGAACATGGCGCCCGAACGGCCACGCCCCCTTTTTAGCTCCAGCTACTATGATTTCCACGGTGCAAAATCCGTACTCACATACATAGATGAACACGGTCAAAAAGCCAGAGGGGGGTGTTTACCCCGGGTAAATGACTTTTCAAAATCTAGGAGGGGGTTCCTAGGGGGGTCGAACCCCCCCTAGCTTTTTAGGGGGGTCGACCCGGGGTGCGAAATTTTGAAATCTAGAGGGGGGTCAGGTGGGGTCCGGTGTCCAAAACAAAACAGTTTTAAACTATAATAACTTTAATAATAGTTCTTTTTAAAGGATAATACTACAATTTATTGAATAAAAAGCGATATTTAGGTATAAAAAGGGTGTAAAAACATGAATTTGTGTTAAAAATTGACGTTTTTGCAAGAAAATTTAGTATAAAAAAAGTACTTAAAATTTTCTCGAGAGGGGAGGGGGGGGGTCAGATTTCAAAATCTAGAGGGGGGTCAGGGGTGAAAAATTCGAAAATTTGGGGGGAGGGGGGGCCCCCTGGATTTTTTTCTAGGGGGGGCCCCAAAATTTCGAGGCTAGGGGGGGTGGAGTGGACCCCACCCTACCCCACTTGTTCATCTATGCTCACATACCGTTTACTTTACACGGAACAAGGTTCTGTAAAAATCAAAGTGTCTATTATTTTTATTTCTTTGGAGGTTTTTTGTTTGTATTTTTTATCAAATCTAACAAAAAACTAAAAAGTATTTTTAACCATCTCTTTGTTTCAATTTTTTTTGTGCGAGACTTTTATACTCATGAAAAAATTAAACCAGAAAACTGACCCACAGTTGTCATGGTAATGGAAGCCCACCAGAAAGAAGCAGGAATACTGGTGAAATTGGTTCTGGGCTGATCTTTCTCGGCGAAATAGGCAAGACTAGAGAACATCATGACTCCGATGGCAAGGAACATCATGAGCAGACCCAGTTCCCGATAACTGTTTCGCAGCGTGAATCCCAATGATTGCAAACCTGTTGAATGGCGTGCCAGTTTAAGAATCCTTAGTACCCGCATTATTCGAAAGACCTGCAAGTTATTTTTCATAAGAAATATTCACATTTTTACTACACCGAAAAAATTGTATTTTTTTCGAAATTCTTTCTGACGAATAAAATGTAAAAAAAATTAAAAGTGTAATTTTCGCAAATGAAATAAACAAACAAAGCATTGCAAATATCACTACTTTTTTCGCTACGTAGAACAGTGAAGCTTTTATTGTATAAGTATGTATGGTATTGTATGCTAGTCTAGAACTTCAAAATAAGCAGTTGTCTGTTCATTCTAGGATTATTTCGATTATTTCTTAATGTGGCACAAGCAAACTAATGTAGTGGTGTAATAAAACATAACGTAAACTTAACACAAATACAAAAAAAAATAATATGTAGCTGTATATTCTTTACGTCTACGAGACACAATTCTTCTCCAAATTTAAAAAGCTGATATTGTTTAGTCAAAATTATTGATAACTTTTAAAAAAATTTTGTAAAAAAGAATCTACAATAAATTTTTCAGAACTTAGGTTTAAATTTAGGTTCAATCCACTTAATTTCATGTAAAGATTTTAAGTTTTTATGAAACAGCAATTGCAAATATTAATCACGGTAGTCAAAATTTTCAATCAGAATTTTTTATACTATTTATTTATACGATTGATTGAGCTATTTTATTTTCAAAAAATAATCCTGTTCATTCTTCGAGTTTAAAAGAGGTAAATTTTTTTTACATTTCGTGCGCGTAGTAGAGGCAATTGTACAATATTATTTGATGTCTAACTGGCAATTATCTGTCTTGATTTATTTAAAAAGAAACCAATCCTAAAATATTATTAATTAATTGTTCTGATAAGCGGCAAAATAAAATTTTTCGTTAAGTGTCTAAAAAAGAAAAATCCAAGTCAAAGTCATAATATAATTCAATTTTTTTTGTTGGAAATGAAGCTTTGGAAAAGTAAATATGTGTTAATAATGTATTGTTTTGTTATTTATTTATTTGTTAAGTATCACTATTCTTTCGCCGTAAACAGATTTGTAGAATATTTTTATGCACTCTGATTTTTAGTTCCATAGTCTAAGTTGTCCCTTTTAGTTTTCGAAACTGTAGTGAAATGAAATAAAAGATAATTTCACCTGTACAACACGCCTAACATCTTGGAACTGCTCAGCGCTGGATTCCAACAGGAAAAGAGACACGTAAAATGGAAGAATGGCAAGCAAATCAATCACATTTAAAGGACCTTTTAGAAATTTCAGTTTGTTCGGCGAAGCCCAAAATCGCACAACATATTCCACAGAGAACCATGCTATACACACCACTTCTATCTGTAAAGCAAAATATAATTAGCAGAGCTTTTAGCGCCAGATACTATATGTAGCAAAGTTGATAAAACTTGCAAAAAGTTGATAAACTGTGCATTGCCGGGAAATTTCATTTTAGCCGCGCCTTAGCTTTAGTACTAAAGGTTCAAAAATCGTTTAGCCTTAGCTTTAGTACTAAGCCCAAAAAAGGCTTAGTACTAAAGCACTTTAGCCTTAGCTTTTGCCGAATCAAAAAATATGGACATATTCGTAAATTTTAAATATTATTCCTGTTTTAAGGTAATTCTTAGCATACATTGTTAAGTTTACAGTAAAAAACTCAACATGAAAGACATTTTTAACGTTTATTGCATTAGATTTTAATTTTATTTTTTAAAAAAATATTATTTTAGAGTTAATTTTATAGTTTTAAATTTGATTTTGTTTTGTACACATCAAAATTTTAAGGACGCTCAAAATGTTATATAGTATTTGTGATACGTCATATATGTTTTGATCTGTGGGAATGGTTGTGGGAGGAGCTGTTTAAGCCAATTAACGCTTGAAAAAATTGATATCCAATGAATGATAGATGTCTTTTTTCCTATGCGCTATTTGAATAAAAGTGATTCTATAACTTTATAACTCTGTAAAAAATTTTTTAACACTGAACAACTTCTCTTTAAATGAGAGGGTTTTGACAATCGTGTAGTGCAGTGTTTATCTTGAAATGTAAATAGTACCCAATAATGGTTAACTATCAAGAATATTTTTTTGGAATAAGCAAAAAAGCATATAACCAACATTTTTATTCAAAAAAACCACCCTTACTGCATAATAAATTTCAGAAAATGTCCACATGAAATAATAAAAATAAGATTATTTTCATATTAAGCATTTAGAAACTTAAAAAATGCCTCAAAAAAGCAAAAAAATCGTCTTTTTTAATGCTTATACAAAAATAAGTAAAATAATTTAAAAAAAAACACAAAAAAGAAATCCCATACTCACAGCATACCAAAACTCCATTTAATTTTTTATTTAACATCATTGTTCAAATAACTCACTTATGTTATTTCTAGATAAAAAAATAACATATTCAAGTAAGGTGAGCATAGTTTTAGCAGCTAATGGAGAGGAGAGGGGTTGAGATGGTGTCTGAGGTAAATTGCATCTTAAATTAGGGAAAAAGGTTATAGGGTGTTCTTCCATACACACTGGCTTTCTAATGGGTAGGCCCAAAATGAAAAATTTTGAAATCCTAAAGAGGGTCAGGGTGTGCCTGGTTTTCAAAAGATAATACTTTAGAAGTGTCAGATTTAAGATTTGGAGGGGAGTCAGTTAAAAAAAAATGGAGAATTTGTTGAGAGGAGCTTTATTTTTGTCTAGGAGGGGGGGTCCAAAATTTTGAGGTTAAAATAGGGGGGGTCGAGGTGGACCCCACTTTACCTCCCTTTTTCACTGATATCAATTTTTATTAAATAATCATGTTTTTGGTTTGGTGGGAACATTTAAGGTTTTTTTGTGATTTGTCATTTTCTTGGCAAAATCTAACGTTTTGCCGGGTCCATACCTTTTGCCGAGCTTTTGCCAGCTAATTTCAGTTTAGCCGCGCCTTAGATTTAGTACTAAGCCCATAAAACCCTTTAGTACTAAAGCACTTTAGCCTTAGCTTTAGTACTAATGACACCCGTAGATTCGTGTATCTTCATGCTTCATGTTTAAAAAATTTTATTGACAAGATTTAAAAAAAAAATTCAATATGCCGGGTGCTTTTCAAATAGAATAGATTTACACAATAAGAAAAATTTTTGCAAAAATATAGTTTATAAATATCTACTAGGATGTTTTAATTTTTAAATCTGATATTTTAAAATTTATACAAGATTTTTAATTAAATAATGAGTTCTAAAGAAAAATAAAAAAAATTGACATAGAAAATCGCTAAATCGAAATTAGAACTATCAAGTTTTTACAAAATATTTTACACAAAATGAAGGCAGAAAATATTTTAAAATTATTTATTGTCGCTGTGCATGGCTGTCACGAAATAACTATGGATAAACATGCCAAGACGTTTTTATCGGTAGCTTCATGATAGCATAAAAAATTTTGAACAATTTCAGTTTTATGCAGAATCAAGACCGAAAATCGACTGCACAGAAGGGTCTCGAAGAAGAATTTGCATAAAAAAGAGGAGGGATAAAAACGGACGCCAAATATACATAAAAGTTTCTTACGAGATACAATTTTTGAACAAAAAACATCAAATGCTAATTATATACATCATAGAATAATGTCGAATAATAATAATAAGAATATTAATAATAAACTAAATGATAATTAAAAAAATTATAAATAAAATGTACATTTCCTTCCAAATTTACTCTTATTGTTGTACCGCTCAAAATTTTTTCAAATTTAAACATGTTTTCTTTTAATTTTTAATAGTTTGTATATAAAGGTTGTATCGATTGTATTAAGAATGCATGAGAGTTGAGAAAATATCCAACTGTGGGTAGATTATTCCAGTGTAGATTTTTTATTTAGTAGAAATAAGAATTTACAAATGCAAAATTCCTAGATGAAATTTTTTTAAGATCGTGATCACTGTTGGATAGTAAATATAAATTGAGATATGTGGAACTTCCACAATTTAATAGTCGAGGATGGTTTAATTGTCCTATACAATTAAACCAAAAAACCTAAAATATTTGACAACATTTCGAGGAAGAAAATGTAATATATATTGCATAGCGCACTCTTGTAAGTTCGAAGTTTGCAGGAGTAAAAAATTGTAAACGCAAACTGCATCCGGCAAATTTTCTATTACATGATGCAAGTCGAATAATTCAAAACATATTGAGAATTGATTAATATTTTGAGTGTAAATACTATTATGTTGAAATAAAACAAGAAAAACATTAAATAGTTGATAATTCCATTACGAAAAAGAATTTTACGTTATTGCACCAGGTTTTTGTTTGAAAATTTAGCAACTATAGTGATGGATCATGTTGATAAAGATATATAAACAATGGTATTATGTACTTAGTTAATTTCATATATTTGATCAAAATTGTCTAATGCAATGATATCATGATTGATAATAATGTAATAATAATCTAATGATGTGATAATCTAATGACAATTAGTGTCGAATAATTTAATAGAATAATATTTATTCTAATGATGACAATGGTGATGCTAATGGAATAATAATGGTGAACTTTGGTGATG
>JASAMX010000736.1:0-33808 GCA_030248175.1 Microlaimidae sp. YZB2_3
TGTTCAGTTACGTATTCTTTGGTGATAGGATCTTTTTGTGTTCTTTGATCCTAGTGTTTATTTTTCGAATTGTTTGACCGATGTAAAAATTATCGCAATCTGTACAATTAATGCAGTATACAATTCCTTTTGGTTCAGGTTTCGGATTATGTGGATTTTTATTACTCATTATTGCTTGGTGAATGGTGTTTGATTTCTTAGAAACTATTTCAACGTCATATTTTTTAAAAATTGATACAGGAATTTAAAATCTTGCACCCTGAGTCGACCCCCCTAAAAAATCAGGGGGGTCGTCTTTGACCATAATAAACATAGTTGGACAGTGTCTTGGATTTTGGGAGGGGTAGGGAGTGGGGTATAGTTTAATAACCATACATGGGCACAAAGGAATTTTGTGAGGGGTTAAACCCCCCCCCGAATTCTGAGATGGGAGATTAACCCCACCCCCCACTCAGAAGGGAAAAAAGGTTAACTCCCCCAAATTTTGGAAAAATTAAGAAAACAAATGTCTTTAAAATGACTTCTAACTGCCTCCAAACTTAAGTTTTAAGTTCAAAATGAATGTTTTAAGCAAGAAAAGGCTCAAAAATGCAATAAAAAGGGCTTTTTGACCTAAAATTAGCGTTTTTTTTACCTATTTTTCTTTCAAAATCGAAAAACGATATGGGTAAAATGCACTCCAGAAAAAAAACGATATGGGTATTTTGCGATCCTCGGATTTTAAACCCCCCTGAAATTTTGGATGTAAAACCATTTCCTTTTCCAACCCTCGAATTATAAACCCCCACTTTAAACTTGCCCAATAAAGGTAATGTTTGCTGGGACGTACCCAGGGGAGGGGGTGCGGGGGGGGCGGCCCCCCCCCCCCCGAAACGGTCGGACAGGAGGAAAAATAAGGATAGTGGTTGGGCGGGGGGGGGGGGGGGGGGGGGGCCCCCCCCCCCCCCCGAAATGGTCGCCAGATAGTAAAATTTGGGGGTTTTCATATGCTAAAAATTCAAAATTTTCTAGCGCCTCGCTAATCGCTCGGCGCCAAACTTTAAAATAATTTTAGTACCCCAATGGACCCCCAAAAACCAAAAATTTGTTCCGCTTCGCTTTGCTCAGCGGTCACTTTCTATAGTATACATACATATATATCTCGTTATTTATGTTGCCTGATGCTAATGTTATTTTAAAGTTAGTACAATAATTTTTATAAGTAATAAGTACTACACAGAAAGCAAAACAAACAATCATATTGGTTGATTTATGTACCTCCCCCCTCCTAAATTTTCCTGCCGCCTATAGCATTGGCTCGGATTTTTTTCATATAGGTAGGTACCCTAGAAAACATGGAGCCGAGATGCTGCTCATGTGCTTTGGTTTACAATGTGGGTTTAGCCAAGGGGTCTGAAACTAACGTTTCTAAATTCCTTTTTTGTAAAATCCAGGCTCTGTCAATGTGTGCTTATGTAATTTTTAACTAAGAAAACATGTTTTTACCGCTAAAAACATTAGATAATAGGTTATTAGGCCAAAAACAGTGTATTATACAGCTTTATCTACGTTTATCCCT
Organism: Microlaimidae sp. YZB2_3; assembly: GCA_030248175.1. NCBI lineage: Eukaryota > Metazoa > Nematoda > Chromadorea > Desmodorida > Microlaimidae > Microlaimidae sp. YZB2_3. The sequence continues at coordinate 1,559 of JASAMX010000736.1, forward strand.
GCTTTTTTAACGTTTTCAAAAATTAAGGGGGGGCTCCGCCCCTTCGCCCCCCCCAAAAATTCGGGCGGGGGGGGGCGCCGCCCCCCCCCCCGGGGGGGGGGAAATTTTTTTGTACTAAAATCCGCCCCCCCCCCCACAATGAAACTCTGGCTACGTCCCTGTATATAAATGTAAAAAAGTTTGGCTGGATATTTGAAAAGTCTAGCCAGACCAAATTAGATTAGAAAATGGCCAGAATGGCGCCAGATATTGGTGGGGACCGAACCAGATATCTGGTTGGGCCCTACTCCGGACCAATGTGCACATGTATGATAGGGCCCAACCGGGTCTGATTCTGCCAGGACCTAGAGTGCGACATGTATCAGACGGCCCAACGACCAAACCGGCAGACGGACGACCAAACGGAGATCGGAGAGCTCGGACAGACTGAAACGACGATGGGACCAGATCTGTACTAAATATTTCAAAAACAAATGAAGTAAAATAATAAAAAGGTATTGTAGAATAACCTCAATAAAGGAAAGAAACTTTATATACAAACTTATCTGTTAACACAGTATTAGACACAATGTTTCAATTACCTGATTTCATAGGTGAGCACGGTCGGGGAAGCTAGGGGGGGGGGTGGTTACCCGGGGTAAATCGAATTTTGAATTCTAGAAGGGGGGTCCCAGGGGGGTCCGGACCCCCCCTAGCTTTTTAGGGGGGTCGACCCGGGGTGCGAAATTTTGAAATCTAGAGGGGGGTCAGGTGGGGTCCGGTGTCCAAAGCAAAACAGTTTTAAACCATAATAACTTTAATAATTGTTCTTTTTATAGGATAATACTACATTTTATTGAATAAAAACCCATATTCATGTATAAAAAGGATGTAAAAGCATGAATATGTGATGAAAATTCACGTTTTTGGAAGAAAATTTGGTATAAAAAAGATACCTAAAATTTTCCCAAGGAGGGAGGGGGGGGGTCAGATTTTAAAATCTAGAGGGGGGTCAGGGGTAAAAAATTCAGAAATTTGGGGGGAGGGGGCCCCCCCCTAGATTTTCGTCTAGGGGGGGCCCAAAATTTTGAGGCTAGGGGGTGGGGGGTGGACGTGGACCCCACCCTGCCCCCCTTTCTCACCTATGCCTGATTTCCTCTTTAACAATGCCCAAAAGCAAAATCTGGCAGTAGGATATGATAAATGTTTTTATACTGACAGATATACTGATACTGATAAACAATCAACATATGATAAAATAAATGTCTATTCAAAATGTGAAATAAAAAAACTAATTAAGTTTGTTCTTAACAATACATATATTAAATTTTCTGGAATTATTTTAAATAAATATCTGGTATACCTATGGCAGATATGCGCTTAAAAACCAAAATATTACCAGTGATTGCGTTATAAAAAATTGAAAAGAATATATGAAAATTTCTGAAAAAGTTACTAAACAAATTGTTACGATCCCGTGATAGTATGCCAGCCTTATTTTTAAAACCTTTAGCAAATGTTCTAGCTGAGCCTCTAACCATAATTTTCAAAAACAAACATAAAACCAAAATGCATAAAATAGAGTAGCTAAACAATTTTAAACAGATATTTGATTTTAAAAATTATAGAAACTATTTAATGTTTAAACTCTTGGGGGTGTCAAAATAAGATAAAATAAAAGTATTTTATTATATTCCTGCAAAAAAACTCAGATCCGGCCAAGATCCGGTTTTTAAAAAAAGATCCAGCCAGACTGGACCAGATCCAAAAATGGTCAGATATCCGGTCGGGCTCTAATGTATGATATGACCGAACCGAACCATAGGTGGGCACGGGGGTGTTGGAGGGGAATTATACTATACCCCCCCCCCCCAAAAAAAATCCCGATTATAGCCAACACGCAACACCCCCTTAAAATTTTGGGGTACCCCAGACACCCCCCTAAAATTTGGGGAGTCCCAATACTAAAAACGCTAAAAATATGGTATTTAGGGTATACCCCAAAAAAAAATTTTGGGACAACCCCCCCCTAATTTTGAGGCTCAGGTATACCCCCCAAAAATCCACCTCTGGAATCCACCCAAAAATCCAAATCCACCTATGGACCGAACCGATCCCCCAAATTTAGGAGGGGGTGTCCCCAAATTCCAATATTTAGCGTTTTTAATATTTGGACTCCCCCCAATTTTAGAGGGGTGTGTGTCTGAAGTACCCCCAAATTTTAGGGGCGTAAGTACCCCCCCCCCCTCCCCCAACTTTTTCACTGCCCACGTATGATGGTAAATTAATAGTTTTTCTTCTTTTCTTTTAAAAATTTTGCAACCGTTCGTCACCCATCTTTCTCCGTTTCGCAGTTTTTTGCTAAAGTAATGCTGACGCTGAGCGCAAAAAATTATCCACAAGGACTTACCTAAATGGTTTAAATTGTATGAAGCCTTATAATAAGCTAAGAACCAATGTAAACAATTTAGTATGATTTTAGATAAGAAATAACTCACTGGGTCCATATTTTGCACCAAGTGACTCACAGCCACCTTTTGTATTCCCACCTATATTGCAAAAGCAGCTTCACGAAAAACTGCAGCGAAACAATGATAATACGTAAGTAATTTTGTGGTTTGTTTCGTTTCTGTTATTTAATATTTTCATGTCTTGTAAGGATAAGTGAGCACAGGGAAGGGGTAAGATCTACCCCTTAGCATTAAAATAGCAGACAAAAGATTTAGCGTTTTTTAACACAATGACCATACTCTTTCTTGCATTCTCGAATAAACGCTCTGCTTTTCCAGCCTATACGTTTTAGTAAATTTACATTTTTTTTCCACTTAATTATAATATTTTATTAAACAGACTTCTAATATTAATCCCATAAAAATGAAAATTAAATGATTTAATACTGTTTCGTTTAAAAGGCTCCTCGCTCTCTCTGGCTCTCTAAATTTTAAACAGACTGACCCAGATTTGACACCCCACTAAAAACCCGCTAAAAGGAGTAGGGCTTGGACTCCCAATAACTGAACCCTAGTTTTCAAAAAGCCATTTATCAGAGAGGGAGTGTTGTTGTTGTGTTTTTTTATGGGAGGGGGAATATTCGGAAAAACTTTCGGCCAAAAATTATGTGAGGTGTTGTTCCTCCAAAACCCATGAAATAAAAGATTTAATAAGTTGCTATAATAATATAGCAATTAATTGTTGGAGCTTTAACCAACTAGCCTTTGGTTTTTTCTCGTGGGAAGGGGATGCTGCCTCTAAGTCTTTTAACTATAAGGCTCCTAAATTTAAGCGGTGTTTTGTTGGGTCTTAGTGTGTTAATGTATTGTTAGTTATACATACTATAGAACGAGTTTTCAATTGACAGCTTAGGTGAATACGGTCCCGGCAGCTAGGGGGGGTAGTTAACCGCATTTTAAATTCAAATTTAAGTTAGTTAAATCGCATTTTAAATTCTAGGAGGGGGGTCCCAGGAAGGTCCTGATAACCTCGCCCCTTGGAGGGTGCAAAATTTTGAAATCTAAAGGACGTCAGGTGGGGTTCGGTGTCCGAGGCAAAATAGCATATAAACCTTAACCATAATAACATTAATAAGTGTTTTTTTATAGGATAATACTATATTTTACTAAATAAAAAGAAATAATCTAGTATAAAAAAATGTAAAAACTAAACTTTGTGTTTAAAACTGACGTTTTTTAAAAAAAATTTAGTATAAAAAAGTACCTGAAATTTTATCGAGGGGCTAGGCGTAAGGAAAGGGGTCAGATTTAAAATTCTAGAGGGGGTCAGGGCAGGGGTAAACAATTCAGAAATTTGGAGGGGGCTAGAATTTCGTGTGGGGGAGCACCAAAATTTTGAATCTAGGGGGGTAGACCCCATTCTGCACCCCCTCTCTTTTTTTACCTATGGTTGGCAGTCGTCATATTTTGTTGGAGAAAGTTTTAATACATAACCTAACTTTCTTCAAGCCAGAGATTCAAATACGCAAAGTGTATCGTTTCTCCATCGTCTACTTTTCTTTTCTATCATCGTTTTTTATACGCCAAAAACTTGACACCTTCTCCCTTAAATTTAATACTACTACTAACAATCCTAAAGACAGATTTGGGGGAATATCCCCGTAAAATTCTGTTGTTGCCGTTTTTTTGGACTATCTCCCAAAAAAATCCAGGAATTTGCCCCTCTGTGATGTGATGGGTGAGGGTAGAACTGGCATCCCAGCTGTGGCTGTGACTTTTCTTTTCTGAAACTACTAATTGATACATTAAACATAATATCATTATGGTAATTTATTATTAGAACATCAACCAACTTGGGCTACGCTCAGTGGGCCTTCCTATTGACAACATTTGTCAGAATAAGTTGTTTCATAATCTTTTTGCACTGTTGACCCGTTTGTATTGTTTTGTAGAGAATTTAAGGAAATGCACAGCTGGACAGGACACGGTTTTGTAATGCTCCTTGCTAATTAGATCTGATTATGCCTCCTTCGTTAAATTGCTTTAAAACATAAAAATAAAAAATAAAATAAGACTATTTTTAAGCCATAGCAAATTAATTTAAGCTGTTTTATATCATAAATAGTTTTTTTTTGTCACACCGCCCTTCTAATAATTTTTGTTTATTTTCCAGTCGAAACAAACTGCCCCCCGTGCCGTTTTTTCGTCGTTTCGGTAATTACTCTTTCCTTCGATAAACTACGAAAAAGTTAATTTCTACTTTTATGTTCAGACTTTACTGTCAACTGAATAGCTTTTAGATGCACTTAAACATTTTTATTTCCAGGAAATATTGTTTATGGTTTAGAGATAAAGCATCAGATGCCCCGACAAGTACAGAACCCAATAGCAATGATCTCGAAACCCAGATCAGTTCTGTTGGCGAAAAAAGCAAGCACAATGAACTGGTTATTCCACTTGGCGGCGAGGATAGTGATGTAAGACATTAAAATGATTATGTTTCATAAGTTTTCTTTTTAGTTGGAAGTTCTGCTATTTTTTTATTTAAAAAAGTTTTTATTAAAAATGGACTGGATAAGTTTTTCATAAAAATATTCTTCGATTGGATTAGGCCTAAAAACAGACAAAATTCAGTTTAAATTAGGTTATGCTTCCTTTTTTAAGCACCCACGGGATGGGATTTTGTGGGTGTTTTTGTCGGGTAATAGCTTCTAATGTACAAAGGCGTAGCCGAGAGGTGTTATGGTGGTTGTACCCCCTCCCCTTTTGAGCTGGCAAAAGTAAAAATTTGGGGGTCTCGAGAGAACAATTTATAAAATTTTCTCGCGCTTTGCTCCGCTCAGTGCTCGAAAATTTTTAAAACTTTTTTTTGTACTGTCGCACAATTTTTAATGTTATATTTTTTTAAACCTAAAATTTTTAAAGTTTAAAGCAACAATACAAATAACAGTGAAAATAAATATTTCGATTTTACCCCTTTTAATGTTTTTTTATGGTATTTTGAAAATTTAAAGCACAACCCCCTACAACCTCCTCCCCTTTGAAAAATTTGTATGGAGTGCAACCATAGGTGGGCAGAGGGGGTTATATCCCCAAAATTTGGGATTTTGCTGACACCCCCCCTAAATTTGGGGTACCCGGGGACACCCCCCCAAATTCGCCTCCCGGAAAAAATTTTTTTAATCTTCTTATACTTTAAAAAAATGGAATTGTTACGGCTTATATGTCATAAAATGAGAAAAATGACATTTAAATTTTTTTAAATTTAATTTCATTTAATAAACTTTACGTACTAATTACTAATCTACTTTATTACATTATGTATATAATCTTTATTATATATATATATATATATTGTTTTTTTTATATATATATATATATATATATATATATATATATATATTATATGTATGTATGTATATATCTGTGTAGCCAAGATTTAGGAAAGGTGGGGGTCCAACCCTGAACAAAATTTCCGAAAAGGGTGGGTCCAGGGGTGTCCAAACTCTAAGCATTATAAAAGGGCTAAAAAAAATTTTCCGCGGAGTGTTTATTACCTTGTTTTATGTCATATACTTAATGATTTTCCTATTATTCAATAAAAATAAGTCTATAAAACAAAGAAAAACTTTTTACAAACAATTTGATACCTTAAAATTTTCGATTTCCAAAACATTACAACTGAAAAATGAATACATTGAATTACAGCTGAGCCAACGCAAAGTGCCAGAGAATGGTTTTAAAATTACTTCTAACCTTAAAATTTTTAATACCACTTATAACAATCTGAAGGGGGGGGGTCCAGCGTGGTCGTATCAAGATTAAAAAACAAATTAACAAAAATTTAGAAGTGGAGACCAATTAAAACATTAAAAATAGGGTGGGTCTAGCGCATACATGGGCAAGTTGGTCCGGAGTGGGGGGGGGGGGGGGTTAAACCCCAAATTAGGAGAGGGGGTTAAAATCCGAGAAACGCAAAATACCCAGATCGTTTTTTTTTTTTTCTGGAGTGCATTTTACCCATATCGTTTTTCGATTTTGAAGAAAAAATAGGTAAAAAACGCTAATTTTAGGTCAAAAAGCCCTTTTTATTGCATTTTTGAGCTTTTTATTGCTTAAAACATTCATTTTGACCTCAAAACTTAAGTTTGGAGGCAGTTAGAAGTCATTTTAAAGACATTTTTTTTCTTCATTTTTCCAAAATTGGGGGGGGGGTTAACTTTTTCTCCCCCCCCCCCACTTCTGAGTGGGGGGGGGGTTAAACCCCCCTTCTCAGAATTTGGGGGGGGGTTAACCCCCCCCACCCCCCCCCCCCGTGCCCATGTATGGTCTAGCGTGGTCATACCAAGATTACAAAACAAAGTAATACAAATTTGCAAGTAGAGACTATATAATTAATGGAGCGCTGAGCGAAGCGCGAGAAAATTTTTTTAAAATGGTCGTTCTAGACCCCCCAAATTTTTATCCTTGGCGACCTAAAAGGGGGCGGTCTAACCTCAATTTTTTCCTTTTGCCGACCCAAAAGGGAGGGTCTAGTCTAGACCCCCTAGACCCCCCTGGCTACGCCCTTTAATTAATATAAGATTATAGATTAAAAAGTTTGTGATACTTGACTTTATAATCACGACAATAAAATTACTATTCTATTATTACGTAATTATTAAAAAAAAACTATGATTTCTAATCTAATTATAAGAATATATTATAAACACATTATTAAAAGAATTAAAAAATAAAATTTATAAGTTGTAATAAGGTTTTATTTTAATTTTACACAGTTTTAAAGCATTTATAAGCTTGTTTTACGTTATTTTACGCGTTTTAAGCCCATTTTAAGGCAGCGCGGAAATATTGGGTCACCCCCTCCTCAAAATTTGGGTCTTGCCGAACAGCCCCACCTCTAAATTTGACCCCCCCCCCCCTTTATAGCCCCCAAAATCCGAGAGGCGGCCCATCTATGAATGCAAACCCCCTCCCCTTTTCTAAATCTACGCCCCTGGTTGTATTCCTGTTTTAATGCCAGCTACCTTAATTTTTATTTGGTGTAAAACGTTATTTTAGGATTCAAGTAATTCGTCTAATTGGGACACACACACAGGAGATTTTCTAAATAGAATATCAAATAAGAAATCAAAGCAAAGGACACCAACAGCTCCATGTGTGAACAGAGAACCCATATTTATCACATCATTAACACAAGCAGCACTGTCAGAAAATCAGCAAATAAAGGTTATTTTTATTATAACAATTCACAAAAATATTGTTTAAAAATCATTTTATTCTTTTTAATTAATATTATTATTAAAATAGGAATCAATACTAATTAGTAATTGGGCATGGTAATCTGCCATCAACAGCCACTAATTATTAGCGTGAAAATGGAGCATATTGTGATATGCTGGAGACATCCTAACAGTTTTACACGCTCTGTCAACAGCAACAAAATGGAGGGCAGTGTTGAACTTTGGTAAATTCAGCGACACACATGGATGAACACGGTCAAAAAGCTAGGGGGCGGGTGTTTACCCGGGTAAATGAAATTTCAAAATCTAAGAGGGGGTCCTAGGGGAGGGGTCGAACCCCCTAGCTTTCTAGGAGGGTCAACCCGGGTGGAAGATTTCAAAACCTAGAAGGGGGTCAGGTGTGGTTTTAAACTATTTAATGTTTAATAATAGTTTTTTTATAAGATAATACTACATTTTATTGAATAAAAAGCAATATTTAGGTATAAAAAGGGTGTAAAAACATAAATTTGTGTTAAAAATTCACGTTTTTGCAATAAAATTTAGTATAAAAAAGTACTTAAAATTTTCTCGAGAGGGGAGGGTGGGCCGGGGGGGGTCAGATTTCAAAATCTAGGAGGGGGCTCAGAGGTAAAAAATTTGAAAATTTGCGAGGAGGGGGGGCCCCTGGATTTTTTTCAGGGGGGGAAATTTCTAGGCTAGGGAGGGTGGACCCCACCCTGCGCCTTCCCCTTGTTCATCTATGACGACACAGCAGCTGGGATACCAATATCTGTATTATGCAAATGACACATAATTAGGGTTTTATCTGTTAAATTACCAATATCTGTTAAACAGTTTAATAAATAAACTGATGGACCCCTATGGGGCAACCAAAACGAACTAAGCTATTTTTGTATATTGAATAGCTTATGAATTTATGTTTTATTAATTATTACTATTATTGCTTGCTGTTATAATCACTCCATCAATTGTGATTAAAATGGCAAATAATTTTTACAATAAGAGTTCGGTACCTTCGCTCATAGGAGCTAGCAGCGCAGTGGGCGAGTGTTTTTTTTAGCAAAACTTTGGTCAAACTTTAGTGTAGAGTCAGACGTTTTTTGCGTTATATATTCTTGGCATTTGTAAGTAGAACTCAAACTTTTACACAATTATTTATGCGTCAGTATAAAAATCCGATTTTTGTTAAAAGTTCACGTTTTTGAAAGAAATTGTCAGGGGTAAAAACATTTGGGAATTTTGGGGAAGGAAGCCCGCTAGATTTTTATCTTGGGAGGAAACCTAATATTTCGAGGCTATGGGGATGGACCTTGCCTTAACTTCCTTTCCTAACCTATGCGGACATGTTGATAAAATTTTAAATTACTGGGGAGTCTTCTAAAATTTAAGAAGTCTCCTGACTGAAAAAAGTTTTAAAAACAAAAGGTTTTTCGAATATACCAAACTAAACTAAGCAAAGAGTTTTAAAAACAAAAGGTTTTTTGAATATAATAAACTATACTAAACAAAAAGTTGAAATAACAATGGGTTTTCCGAATATGCTTGCTTCCTTAAGAACACTTTATGACTTCTTAAGATAATGCCTTCACGGCTGTAAAAGGAATCGAATGCCGCACCAAAAATAAGGTAAGACTTATTACTGTATCAAAACTTGCATTGATCATTATATACTTTTGAGTTTTTTAATTTTAGTTTTAATTTTAGGTCATCATCAGAAAAGTTATCTCACCAGAAGAGTTCTATTTGACATTGGCGTCGTGGAGTGGAAGACTGTACGGATTAGTGGATCAAATCACTGATTTCTATAAAGGATCAAAAACCGTACATTTTTCTCCGCATGTAATGCCAACATTTCTTCTTATAGTGCCTGAAATAGTTCTTCTTATAGTGCAATTTATAATATTTAAGTAATTCTTGTATTTTGTATTAAAATTGAAGTCACAAAAATTATACACTAAAGTTAAAGCCTTCCAGGCTGAAATTAAGGGCGTAACCGCTGTCCGCCAGGAAGAAATAAACAATAAACGCGTGAGCGATAAAAATTTTAAAAAAAAATTTTCAGCGGTTATGTAACCAATTATTATTTAGTTGCGTCATGTGTTTCTTTGCACGTGATGTTTTCTCAAAGAACGAGTGGTTACTTACCACTCATCTATTTTCACTCTGATAGAATTTATCTTTAGTCAGAAATCAAACTCGTATATCCCCGACGACGGATTACTCCTTTGTTACTCCAGTCTGGTTTATTACTAAAGGAGGCTTATCTTATCTTGGCTTCTCAGCAGCAAGCTTTCTTACAATATTTCTAAATTTCCACACGATTGGTTCAGTATATTAAACAAACAATTCATTCCAAGATTCCAAAAATCCAAGCGATATAGGACTTCGATTTGTGACAGTACTCCTTTAAACAATAAGTAACAAGTATAGTATTTTAAATCTTATGTCCTCTAATACTGACTATTTATTGTGTTGTTCTGTTCTTAGATGGGCGAGGTATGCGTGGGTTACTGTTCTGCGTCCAAGGAATACCACAGAGTGGCTATCATGAAACTGTCCAAGAAGTTGTACGCAGACGGGAGTGCTCCCACAGACCTCCGCTGTCTTTGCCAATTCCTAGACAACGGAGACCAACGATGGGTAGATATCCAGGACCTACGTCCCATACACCCGGACTTCACAGGCGAACCCATACACGTAAGTATAGCTAATGAATAAGAATCAAGTAATTTGCGCTGCAAAATAATCGATATCAAATTCAGGTAGGGTAGTGCATTTAATTTTGGCACTTTTTTGTTTTTCCGATGTAACTTTTTACTGTATGGCCGGATTTTCATGTTTATATTTATTTTCATGCCGGATTTATATTTTACATGGAGATCTTTAAGAAATTGTAATGGAAGATCTTACGACATAACCATACCACTTTACTAATCATCTCACACGCACTGATGTTTTTTAAACTCAGTTTTTAACCTTGCAAATAAAGGTAAAACGTGCACCATGAAAGAAGCCTTAAATTTAAGCCACGAAATTATTTTAAAATTAAATTTAAATAACGTAACAATATCGAGTAGGATACGATAGGTGGAGCGATTTAACTTTCTCGTGTGTTCAAAAAAAAGATTAATTGAATTTGATAATATTGAAACGATACATTGTTTAGACAATAGCCTGTGGCTTACACGGTTTGGAACCTCCGCTGAACAATCCCAGAGCTGGTGCAATGTATTGGTCTGAGTCTTGTATCAAATACTTTAGGTACAGATTATTCTCAGTGTTTACAAAATTTTGCAAGTTGTAATTGTATCAATTAAACAAAATTCGAGCTTACACAAACAACTGTATTGGAGAGAAATAACTCGAAGTACAAATCGAGAATTAAATCGTAATTCGAATCATACTATGGCAAGGTAAACTTGATAGAAAGTGAATGGGTTCGACTTGGACTGGTAGGGTTAATCCTCAAGAAAACGTACTTTCCATATTAATTATATATGTACATTTTTAATTGTCTGTTTATTTTTAGCGTTCAAGTATAAAAATTTTCGACTTGCTTTTCTTCCTTTTTCACTCATGTTTTAAAAATTTAAAATAGAATTGTAAATTTTTCGTGATATTTTGTAACCTATCGGCTCATACCCTTCCACTGCTCACTGTGACACAGCCTCAATGCATTTTCCACTTCCGAGAAACCCATTTTTCACTTTCCGTATCCTTATTTTTATTTTAGCAAGTTCTTAATTTTTTGCTTCGGTTTTTCGAAAGCTGGGCAGTGGAACAAGTTTATAAAAATTTCTTAATAATTTGTTAGTAATTTTAGCCGATACATAAACGTTAATTTTTCTTATTTAGTGAATTAGCAGTCATGCCCCACCCAAAAGCAGTCTTGGTTCAATATTGCAAGGATAAAGCACTCATAAAACTCTATGTGGACACAGGTATCTAACCATAGATCGCAGAGGGCTACCGTGTGGCATACATGGGCAAGTTGGTCCGGACTCGGAAGGGGTTGAACTTCAAACTAGAAGACTAAAATCCGAGAAACGCATTTTACCCAAATCTTTTTTTTAGAGTTCATTTTACTTATATCGTTTTTCAATTTTGAAAGAATAAATAGGTAAAAAACACTAATTTAAGATTAAAAAGTCATTTTTATTGCCTTTTTGTGCTTTTTATTGCTTAAAACATTCATTTTGACCTTAAAATTTAAGTTTGGAGGCAGTTAGAAGTCATTTTAAAGACTTTTTTTTTATTTTTCCAAAATTGGGGAGATTAAACAAAAATGTGAAGCTGCTCTTTTCCTTCCCAACCACTGTTTTTGACTTTCCCTCATTGACCTTCCGCTAACCAGCTCCCTCCCCGTATATGTTTTTGTTCGGGTCCGCTACGCTAGAGAGAGGTCCATCCACGAGTGGAAAGCCAAAATTGTTTAGGGGGCTCTGGCCCGGACCAGGGCTGGTACTCACCAACACGCCATCCGGATTTTCGAAAACCTAAAAAATAAAATTCGATAAATCTTGAATAAATCGAAAGCAAATATATGTTGTTAAATGAAAATAGGAAAGCTAATAGAACAAAAAAAGCTCTGTATATAAATTGCGCAAAAAATTAAGTGTATTTAATGGTTTAAAATGACAAGAGCATCTTAACTCTACCGTATTTTGGTGCAAAAATAACCGAACACCATCGACCAAATTTTTGTATTCAGCACAAATGTGCTAAACGCGTCATCGAAATCCATTTGGTTTGTAAAATACATTAAAAAATTGATTAAAACTTGTTTAGTAGTCATTTCAAGGATAAAAGTTTTAATTTTGCGCTTTGAAACGCGATCAAAGTACTATTAGAGTTTGGTGTTTGGTTTTTTTGCACCAAAATACGGTAGAGTTAAGATGTATTTGTTATTTTAAACAATCCAATACATCAGTGGCGTGCCCAGGATTTTATTTCGGGGGGGGGGCGGACTGGGGTGGGGTAAAGACTAACCCTGAAGGGGGGTCTGGGGGGCGGTAGCCCCCAAGACATGGGAGGTCTGGGGGGCGAGAGCCCCCCAGCGGGGTCAAGGGGCAGAGCCCCTTGTCAGGGGGATCCGGGGGGCAGAATGCCCCCGGGGGAGAAAATTTTGAATTTAAGGCGCTAAAATACACTAGAAATTTTAATTCCAAATGATACTTATTACAAATTTTAAGGTTTTTTTATACCTATACATTTAAAACATGTGTTTAAACGTTAATAAAAGGATAATAGGGGGTTATAGTAGTTTTATTAAACATGTATGCCTTAACTACTGAACGGGATAATCGATTTGAAATTGAAAAACTAAGATAAATTGTTAATTTAAACTACCCGCGTAGCGGGAAAATTTTGGGTTTTTGACTATTAATATGCTTTTGGAAGGCATCAGGAAAGTTTCTGTATTAATATTAAAGAAAAAAATTTTTCCCTCCCAAAATTTAAAAAACGTAAGAGAATCCCCCTTTACAAAAAAAATTTGGCTTCGCCGGATTTCGGGGGGGGGGGGGGTGGCCGCCCCCCCCGGGGCACGCCACTGCAATACATCTGTTTTTTGTGCAATTTTTGGAGCTTTTATCAAAGATCAATGCATCTATCTACTTTTTTATTTGAGAAAAGCTGTTTGCAAGCGTTTTTACTGTACTAGTTTATAGTTACCTACCAGTAATCTGGCAGCAGAAGGATTGATTTTTCAATTTTAAGGGTAACCTCATATGTGCGCACTTCTCATGTTTTATATTATGTATTAGTGATGTTCCGCGGAGCTCCAGAGCAGAGCTTCGTTTTGTGCCCTATTTTCCACTAATTTCATGAATACGGCTCATATAAAATAACTCTAAAAGTTATATACATTTTTTTCACAAGTAGCCCGTGTCAGCCATACGGCTGACAAATAATTTTTCCCGCATTTTTTATATTCATTTACTTTTTTTTCAAAATTCAACCCTTTTATGCTATTCCCGTGACTGTAAGCTTTACAGTGATACCTCAGTTACCCACTCTAATTTTAGTTGGGGAGAAGGGTTTTTCCCTCTTTTGGTGAAAATATGTTGTCCAGCATAAAGATGTCCTTGTTAATTTTTTACTAATTTCAACCACCTTATGATGCTCCCTGAACTATAAGGTTTCCCCTAATATCTCACTTATCCTAATTTTTTTTGTGGTTGGGGAGGAAGGTTCTTCCATCTTTGGTAAAAATATATTGTCCAATATAAAGATGTCCATGTTATTTTTTTAAAATTTTTACAAATTTATGACATTCTCCAGATAGTAAGCTTTGCAATGATACCTCATTTAGCCCAATCCGTTTTGTGGTTGAAGAGAAGGGTCCTCCCTTTTGGTGAAAATGCGTTGTCCAGCATAAAGATGTCCTTGTTATTGATTTTTTTTAAAAATTTAACCCTTTTATGACATTCCTTGAAATTTAAGTTTTGCAATGATATCTTATTTAGCCCAATCCTTTTTGTGGTTAAGGAGAAAGGTCATTCCTCCGTTTAGTAAAAAAAACGTTGTCCAGCATAAAGATGTCCATTTTCATTTTTCCAAAAACATGATATTTACATTTACATTGGCTAATTACTCTTACCAATAAGTTTGAGCCAATTTGAAGATAAAAATTTTTTTCAACTATCAAAGTCCATAGGGCCCTGTTTCTGTGAAAATGTGTTGTCTAACGAAAAGATGTCCATGCATTTTTTTTAATTTCAACCCCTTTGTGACATTCCCCTGTCTGTAAGCTTTGCAATAATATCTCATTTAGCCCAATCCTTTTGCTGGTTGTGGAGGAAGGTCGTTCCTTATTTCAGTGAAAAAACGTCCAGCATTAAGATGTCCATGTTAATCTTACCAAAAAACACGACATTTTGGTTTTACATTGGATAATTACTCTTATCAATAAATTTGAGCCAATTCAAAGACAAAAAATTTTCACTTTCCAAAATCCATAGGTTTCCCCTTTTTGTGAAAATGAGTTGTCCAGGCTAAAGATGTCCATACAATTTTTTTCTCTAAATTTCAACCTCTTTATGACATTCTCCGGACCGTAAGCTTTGCAATGATATCTCATTTAGCCCAATCCCTTTTGTGGTTGGTGAGCAAGGTAATTCCCTTCTTTAATGAAAAAACGTTGTCCAGTATAAAGGTGTCCATGTTCATTTTTCCAAAAATCATGATATTCTGGCTTTACATTACCTAATTACTCTTTCCAATAAGTTTGAGCCAATTCTGAGTCAAAAAATTTTTTAAGTTCCAAAATCCCTTTTTGGTGAAAACGCGTTGTCCAGTATAAAGATGTCAATGTAAGTTGTTTGAAAATTTCAACCCTTTTACGACATTCCTTGGGGTATAAGCTTTCCAACGATACCTCATTCACCTTAATCCGTTGGGTGGTTAACATAGGTCACCGACCTTCGACGGCTAGGGGGGGTCCACACCCCGGGTTGTTTTGGTTTTTGACCTCTAGTGGGGGGTCACACCCGTGGGTTTTTTTTTTGAAAAAAACACCCCGGGGTGCTTGGGGTCTTCGAGTCTTTAGAGGGGGTGCTACCGAATTTTTCAAAAAAAGCGTAAAAAACATCATCATAATTATGCAGGTACCTTTTTTGTTGTATTTGCTTCAGGGTTAAATAATTGTCAGTTTTCTTCTATTTTCTAGTTAAATAAAACGATTAGTAATTATTTATAATCAATATTTTATGGTTAGTCAGTAGTAACAGTAGGTTTTGTCGTACAACTTTGGTCAAGAAGCAATAAACTGTTTCATGTTGTTTAAAACGGCGGCAGCGGCGGCCCACCACCAATAAATATTTTAATTTATTTTTTTTCCTACATTGTCAGTCAAGCAACAAATATTTATATACAGTGTACTGTATTTATTTATTGTGTATTTATTTTTTTTCCTACATTGTCAGTCAAGCAACAAATATTTATATACAGTGTAGCTGTACAGTGAGTGCCGTGCCGTCATTTTACCTTAAAATAAAAAAAACTAAGAAAATATAAACTGTTAGGGGGGGTGTAGCCAGGGTGGAGATGAAGTGGCAGGGGGGGGGGGGTTAGCCAGTTCCAAATCCTTTGGTAGGGGGGTTTGCCCGGTCTGGATATGGTTGATGGGGGAGAGGGGTCGAAAATGGGCCTTAGGGGGAGTCAGGGGTTCAAGGGGTCGAAGGGGGGGAGGGGTCAAAAATGGACCTTAGGGGGGATAGGTCGCAGAGGCCGTACGGGGGGTGCCACCCCCCTACCACCCCCCATCGGTGACCTATGGTGGTTAAGGAGGAGTTAGGGAACACACAGTCTCACAGACAGACACACACACACACACACACACACACACACACACACACACACACACACACACACACACACACACACACACACACACACACACACACACACACACACACACACACACACACACACACACACACACACACACACACACACACACACACACACACACACACACACACACACACACACACACACACACACACACACACACACACACACACACACACACACACACACACACACACACACACACATACATACACACACACGCGCGCGCGCGCGCACACATACACACACATTACCATAGGGGTGAAACATTTTCGCCCCTCCTGGCTTGTCTTAGCGCCTGCCCTTTGCATAATCTGCATAGGGAAGATAAGTTTCAGGTTATTCAACAACAACATTACGTCTATTTATATATAGATTCTCAAAATTACGCTGGATTGTTATTTTTAAAAAAATAACTTAAAAACACTATTTATTGCTCCAAAAAATCCAAACAGTATTAAAGTAAAACTAAAGAGGTTTTCTCCTTAACTTACATAATTTAGTACGGTTTTCAGGCCTAGTGAGTGGTATTGGTAAACTCAAACCCCGCTCTTGAAAAAATTAGAAAATGATGAAATTAAAAGGAATTTATGAACATTATTTTAATTAGTGAGTATTTTGATTTTCTGTAATTTTTAAAAAGGTGAGCGAACCTTTTTAAAGCTCCCACCATTAATAAATGACTGTCGTTATTGATGGATTTTAAAAAAATAGTGCATGTTTAGGAGAACGTGGGATAGTGGACTGTGGAGAAGATTTGATTAAGAAGGGGTTGGCAGTGGACATCCGGCGATCTTCATCAACTTCCCCTCCTTCAATTGGAAGTGCGGACAACTTTCTTCCCCCGCTTTCCCCTTCCAGCCAAGATATAAGAGCTATCGAAAGAGCGAAAAAAGAGAAGGTAACTGCATATGAGACGCTGTCTTTTCCAAATAGGAGAGCCAAAAATGCAGCAAATAATTAGGAAAAAAATTGGTACTATTGTGTCTTTTTGCCCCCCACGTTTTAAATTCTAAACGTCAACAATCGGTAATTTTCGGTATGCAAAGTTTAAAATTTATGGATTCATAACAGCCCTATTTAACGGCTCTATTTCACTGTAAAGGTAAATGTAGGAAAAATCAGATGTATAAATCTTGTGAAAAATACAGCAGTAAACAGTATAAACTAAACTAAAAAAGTAACTATGTAAAATTTGAAGGTTACTTGTAAATAAAAAATTAATTAATAAACAATTTGCCAGTTGAACAAATAAGACAAAGTAAGAAATAAATAAAGTTTACATCATGGGTGGCGCGGGAGCGCCACGGGGCGATTTAGCCCTGTGGCGCCGCGCCAACCATTATTAGAGAACTTGGGTAAATTTTGAAATTCAGAACCTTCTTTTTTTTTTCTTCTTCTTCTTCTTATTATTATCATTATTATTATTATTATTCCAACGCTCCATCCTTAAAAGTGATATTCCTCATTCGTTACTGATTGATAAAAAATAAACATGGGCTCATTAGAAAAAAGAAGGAATTACGCAATTTCGTAGGAAGCACTTTTTTCATTTAGGTCCTTGTTATCGATTTATTGATCAAAATAAAAAATTTGAAAAATAGACAAATAAAAAATCCCAACCGCACAATAACAGCCTTTTGGCAACAATAAGGATTGTACAGAGCAGACAACCAACATCCCCTCGTAGAAACCGCACAAAAAAGCAGACCGGTTTTAATTGGTGGCAGAAACGGAGCCAGTTCCCAGCGCCATCTGCTTCAACCGCGCGGAAAACGGCAAAAACAACAGAGTACTTTTTTTAATTCTTGCATTACTAATGACAAAATTAATTTAAAGTTTTATTTATTAAAAAATAATAATAAGCGTCGGTGGCGTGGGAGCGCCACGCACCGGTAATCATCGGTGGTGCGGGGTGCCACACTGCAATTTAACCCACGGCACCGCGCCACTTATACTTAGAGAACGTGAGTAAATTGTGTAATTCATGCTCATCATCTTATTATTATTATTATTTTTACTTTAAAAATTATAATTGCAATCATTGGCGCACGGCATCGCGCCAACTATATTTAGAGAACGTAGATAAACTTTGTCTGGAGCGCAAATGATCCGCACTAACTATAATTAAACAGCGTGGGTAAATTTTGTAATTTAAATTTATCTTCTTCATATTATTTTTTATTTATAAAAAGTATATCTCGGCAACGGAACGATTATAAACATATGTCATTGCGCAGCTAAAACTATAGTTTATTAGGCTATTTTTTAATTTAATTCAAAAAAAGTGGTAGACTAGCCTTGAAAAATGTTCTAAGAATAGAGCAGGAAAAAGGGGCGATTTTTCCCCGGGCGTATGTTTAGACAGAAAAGATGTGGACTAGGCTGAGATGGACATTATGTGGACTATGGGAAATTTGCATTTGGTTTGGGCAGAGGCTCACTAAATAAAAATTTCTACCATATGATAATGATTTATTTGTACATTGATCTAATTACACAGCACTGTTGCATTTTTTTTAGTTTGATGAAATGTCAATTTAAAAAATCATACTCACAGCAATTTTTGACAAGCGCGAAATCGCCATTTTTTCAAATTTATAGTTGTTTTTTACACATACAAATATAACCTTCTAATTGAAAAAGTGGCGATTTCGCGCTTGTCAAAGATTGATGTGAGTATGATTTTTTAAATTGACATTTCATCAAACTAAAAAAATGCAACAGTGCTGTGTGATTAGATCAATGTATAAACAAATCATTATCATATGGTAGAAATTTTTATTTAGTGAGCAGCTGCCCAAACCAAATGCAAATTTCCTATAGTCCACGTAATGTCCACAGCCTAGTCCACATCTTTTCTGTCTAAACATACGCCCGGGGAAAAATCGCCCCTTTTTCCTGCTCTATTCTTAGAGCATTTTTCAAGGCTAGTTAAAAAGACAGTGACCTACAAATGAATCGAATAAAGAGTTTTTTATATGGGTAATGCCTTAAGATCATCCGGATTGCTTACGTATCAGAAAATATGGATTTTCAGAAGGCCATAATATTAATATCTCTCATAATATTAATATTTTCAGAAGGCCATAATATTAATACCTTTTATGTTTTAAAAAACATAAAAGGTTTCTGTTTATTTTTTACGCAGTGTTTGGTTTTGGATACGCGATGTTTGCTGCCTGTCATGTTCCAAGGTGATTAATAAGCTAACTGTTAGTGGTCAAAGACCATGAGGTGGATTGGCAATATAAGCTAGCGCGCTATAAAGTAAACTTAATGCCGTTTCATAGTTGGATCCTTCACTCCTAGTGTCAACTGTCAAAACTTTTGCAACTTATTTTTAAAATTGTTTTAACAATGTATCAAAGATGTAACCAGGATTTCGGAAATTTTTCCCCTGGTATTATCTTCTTTTTTTAATAAAACTGTATTCTATGTTACTAAATTAAATTGCATTTATTATATGATACATTTTTGTAATATGATTTTCTTGTTATTTTAGCACGTAAATCTAAAAGATCTTCCGATTTCGCAACTGCCCATAGGAATTCCGATTTTAGCGACAGGTCAAAAAGATGAGAAAGGTAGACTTTGGATTGTACACATGGAATCAGAATCAAGTAAAACTATTATAATATATAAATTTAAATTAAAATTACTACCAATGAGCGCAATAAGTCAAAATTAAAGCTCAAAAAATCCCATTTTATATTTTTAGTTGTAATGAGGACCCAGAGCACAATTGCAAAGACAAAATTTGCATGAAAATTGCGGAAAAAAATTAAAATTTTTCCAAGTAAGATTATAAGTGGAAACTTTAAACAGCACCCGTTTATCTGAAAGTAAAAACCTGGGCTTGTCGCTGATCTACAATTCGTGTTGCAATTTTTTTAGTCCGCAAGCTTACTAAACAATGGAGTCCCTCTATTAAAAAATTGGTATACAAACACTCCAGATGCGAACTACAAACCAAAAATAGGAGATATTGTTATTTTACCATGCCTCGATGGTTTCACAGGTTTGTTTCCAGTTTTGTGTAGATAGTGAATTTGATATTTGATGTAATTGGAAAATTTACAATCTAGCTTAAAATAAAAAATAAAAAAGAGCTTATGCTGCAAAATTAGAAAAAAGTGGAACGCAGTCCTTAGGCATGGATTCCAAAAAAAGTTGATTAACAAGATAAAAAGATTAAAAAATAATTAACAACTAAAATAATTCACTTTTATTTTAATTATGCTATATAAACAAGAGTAAGAATGATGCAGAAGGCTGAGCGGAGCAAAACTCCGAAAAAAAAATTTAAAAATTATCTCGTCCACAGGATTACCTTTCTGACCTGAAAGAAGGTTCTAAACGTATAATCCTCTTGGGGATATACACAACCCCTGAAATTTGGAAGACCTGCAAAAATTTTTGTGCGGTATACCCAAATACTCCATTTCTAGCAGTTTTACTACTGACAGCCCCAAATTATCAGAGAGAGGTTGCAACCTTGCCAAATTTTAGGAGGGGGTGTCGGCAGTTTGAGATTTTGTTTGGGGAAGATGGGGATAACTGCGTTATGGAACTGCATTCCAATGGTTTGCCAAATAGTCAAGTATGGACGGAATTGCGGAAACCCCGGAACATCGGAACCGGAATTGAGATTTTCCAAAAATCCAGAACAGCAACCTGAACCGGAATTCCCTTCAGGGGGCATTATGCCCCCTGAGGGACCCTGACGGTGCCCACCCCTTGACCACGCTGGTGGGCTCTCGCCCCCCAGACCCCCATTGCTGGGAGGCTGCCGCCCCCAAGACCCCCCCTTCGGGGTTAGTATTATCCCTCCCCCGGACCGCTCCCCGAAATGAAATCCTGGCTACGCCACTGGTTGGATGTATGTACTAATTTAAGTGAAGTCTTCGTAGTCTTTTTTAAAATTGTTCCGGGGCGTACCCATAGGTGAGCACGGTTCGGGAAGCTAGGGGGGGGTGGGGTAACCGGGATAAATCGAATTTTGAATTGTCGGAGGGGGGTCCGAGGGGGTCCGGACCCCCCTGGGACACCCCTCCTAGAATTCAAAATTCGATTTAGCCCGGGTAACCACCCCCCCTAGCTTCCCGAACCGTGCTCACCTATGGGTACGCCCCTGGAACAATTTTAAAAAAGACTACTAAGACTTCACTTAAATTAGTACATACATCCAACCAGTGGCGTAGCCAGGATTTCATTTCGGGGGAGCGGTCCGGGGGAGGGATAATAATAACCCCGAAGGGGGGTCTTGGGGGCGGCAGCCTCCCAGCAATGGGGGTCTGGGGGGCGAGAGCCCACCAGCGTGGTCAAGGGGTGGAGCCCCTTGTCAGGGGGGTCCAGGGGGCATAATGCCCCCTGAGGGAATTCCGGTTCAGGTTGCTGTTCTGGATTTTTGGAAAATCTCAATTCCGGTTCCGATGTTCCGGGGTTTCCGCAATTCCGTCCATCTCTACTATTTGGCAAACCATTGGAATGCAGTTCCATAACGCAGTTATCCCCATCTTCCCCAAACAAAATCTCGAAACTGCCGACACCCCCTCCTAAAATTTGGGAGTACCCTGGATACCTCTCTCCTATAATTTGGGGGTTGTCAGTAGTAAAACTGCTAGAAATGGAAGTATTCGGGGTATACTGCACAAAAATTTTTGGGAGCCCCCTTCCCAAATTTCAGGGGTTGTGTATATCCCCAAAAGGATTATACGTTTAAGACCTTCTTTCAGGTCAGAAAAGGTAAATCTGTGGACGCAGAGAGACAATTTTTAAATTTTTTTTTCGGGTTTCGCTCCGCTCAGCCTTCGATCATTCTTACTCTTGTTTATATAGCATAATTAAAAAAAGGGCAATTATTTAGCTCTGTTAATTATTTTTTAATCTTTTTATCTTGTTAATCAACTTTTTTTGCGTTCATGCCTAAGGACTGCGTTCCACTTTTTTCTAATTTTGCAGCATAAGCTCTTTTTTATTTTTTATTTCAAAGCTAGATTGTAAATTTTCCAATTACATCAAATATCAAATTCACTATCTAACACAAAACTGGAAACAAACCTGTGAAATCATCGAGGCACGGGAAAATAACAATATCTCCTATTTTTGGTTTGTAGTTCGCATCTGGAGTGTTTGTATACCAATTTTTTAATAGAGGGACTCCATTGTTTAAGTAAGCTTGCACTAAAAAAATTGCAACACGAATTGTAGATCAGCGACAAGCCCAGGTTTTTACTTCAGATAAACGGGTGCTGTTTAAAGTTTCCACTTATAATCTTACTTGGAAAAATTTTAATTTTTTTCCGCAATTTTCATGCAAATTTTGTCTTTGCAATTGTGCTCTGGGTCCTCATTACAACTAAAAATATAAAATGGGATTTTTTGAGCTTTAATTTTGACTTATTGCGCTCATTGGTAGTAATTTTAATTTAAATTTATATATTATAATAGTTTTACTTGATTCTGATTCCATGTGTACAATCCAAAGTCTACCTTTCTCATCTTTTTGACCTGTCGCTAAAATCGGAATTCCTATGGGCAGTTGCGAAATCGGAAGATCTTTTAGATTTACGTGCTAAAATAACAAGAAAATCATATTACAAAAATGTATCATATAATAAATGCAATTTAATTTAGTAACATAGAATACAGTTTTATTAAAAAAAGAAGATAATATCAGGCGAAAAATTTCCGAAATCCTGGTTACGTCTTTGATACATTGTTAAAACAATTTTAAAAATAAGTTGCAAAAGTTTTGACAGTTGACACTAGGAGTGAAGGATCCAACTATGAAACGGCATTAAGTTTACTTTATAGCGCGCTAGCTTATATTGACAATCCACCTCATGGTCTTTGACCACTAACAGTTAGCTTATTAGTCACCTTGGAACATGACAGGCAGCAAACATCGCGTATCCAAAACCAAACACTGCGTAAAAAATAAACAGAAACCTTTTATGTTTTTTAAAACATAAAAGGTATTAATATTATGGCCTTCTGAAAATATTAATATTATGAGAGATATTAATATTATGGCCTTCTGAAAATCCATATTTTCTGATACGTAAGCAATCCGGATGATCTTAAGGCATTACCCATATAAAAACTCTTTATTCGATTCATTTGTAGGTCACTGTCTTTTTAACTAGCCTTGAAAAATGCTCTAAGAATAGAGCAGGAAAAAGGGGCGATTTTCCCCCGGGCGTATGTTTAGACAGAAAAGATGTGGACTAGGCTGTGGACATTACGTGGACTATAGGAAATTTGCATTTGGTTTGGGCAGCTGCTCACTAAAAAAAATTTCTACCATATGATAATGATTTGTTTATACATTGATCTAATCACACAGCACTGTTGCATTTTTTTTAGTTTGATGAAATGTCAATTTAAAAAATCATACTCACAGCAATCTTTGACAAGCGCGAAATCGCCACTTTTTCAATTAGAAGGTTATATTTGTATGTGTAAAAAACAACTATAAATTTGAAAAATGGCGATTTCGCGCTTGTCAAAGATTGCTGTGAGTATGATTTTTTAAATTGACATTTCATCAAACTAAAAAAAATGCAACAGTGCTGTGTAATTAGATCAATGTACAAATAAATTATTATCATATGGTAGAAATTTTTATTTAGTGAGCCTCTGCCCAAACCAAATGCAAATTTCCCATAGTCCACATAATGTCCATCTCAGCCTAGTCCACATCTTTTCTGTCTAAACATACGCCCGGGGAAAAATCGCCCCTTTTTCCTGCTCTATTCTTAGAACATTTTTCAAGGCTAGTCTACCACTTTTTTGAATTAAATTAAAAAATAGCCTAATAAACTATAGTTTTAGCTGCGCAATGACATATGTTTATAATCGTTCCGTTGCCGAGATATACTTTTTATAAATAAAAAATAATAGAAGAAGATAAATTTAAATTACAAAATTTACCCACGATGTTTAATTATAGTTAGTGCGGATCATTTGCGCTCCAGACAAAGTTTATCTACGTTCTCTAAATATAGTTGGCGCGATGCCGTGCGCCAATGATTGCAATTATAATTTTTAAAGTAAAAATAATAATAATAATAAGATGATGAGCATGAATTACACAATTTACTCACGTTCTCTAAGTATAAGTGGCGCGGTGCCGTGGGTTAAATTGCAGTGTGGCACCCCCGCACCACCGATGATTACCGGTGCGTGGCGCTCCTACGCCACCGACGCTTATTATTATTTTTTAATAAATAAAACTTTGAATTAATTTTGTCATTAGTAATGCAAGAATTAAAAAAAAGTACTCTGTTGTTTTTGCCGTTTTCCGCGCGGTTGAAGCAGATGGCGCTGGGAACTGGCTCTGTTTCTGCCACCAATTAAAACCGGTCTGCTTTTTTGTGCGGTTTCTACGAGGGGATGATGGTTGTCTGCTCTGTACAAACCTTATTGTTGCCAAAAGGCTGTTATTGTGCGGTTGGGATTTTTTATTTGTCTATTTTTCAAATTTTTTATTTTGATCAATAAATCGATAACAAGGACCTAAATGAAAAAAGTGCTTCCTACGAAATTGCGTAATTCCTTCTTTTTTCTAATGAGCCCATGTTTATTTTTTATCAATCAGTAACGAATGAGGAATATCGCTTTTAAGGATGGAGCGTTGGAATAATAATAATAATAATAAGAAGAAGAAGAAGAAGAAGAAGAAAAAGAAGGTTCTGAATTTCAAAATTTACCCAAGTTCTCTAATAATGGTTGGCGCGGCGCCACAGGGCTAAATCGCCCCGTGGCGCTCCCGCGCCACCCATGACGTAAACTTTATTTATTTCTTACTTTGTCTTATTTGTTCAACTGGCAAATTGTTTATTAATTAATTTTTTATTTACAAGTAACCTTCAAATTTTACATAGTTACTTTTTTAGTTTATACTGTTTTCTGCTGTATTTTTCACAAGATTTATACATCTGATTTTTCCTACATTTACCTTTACAGTGAAATAGAGCCGTTAAATAGGGCTGTTATGAATCCATAAATTTTAAATTTTGCATACCGAAAATTGCCGATTGTTGACGTTTAGAATTTAAAACGTGGGGGGCAAAAAGACACAATAGTACCAATTTTTTTCCTAATTATTTGCTGCATTTTTGGCTCTCCTATTTGGAAAAGACAGCGTCTCATATGCAGTTACCTTCTCTTTTTTCGCTCTTTCGATAGCTCTTATATCTTGGCTGGAAGGGGAAAGCGGGGGAAGAAAGTTGTCCGCACTTCCAATTGAAGGAGGGGAAGTTGATGAAGATCGCCGGATGTCCACTGCCAACCCCTTCTTAATCAAATCTTCTCCACAGTCCACTATCCCACGTTCTCCTAAACATGCACTATTTTTTTAAAATCCATCAATAACGACAGTCATTTATTAATGGTGGGAGCTTTAAAAAGGTTCGCTCACCTTTTTAAAAATTACAGAAAATCAAAATACTCACTAATTAAAATAATGTTCATAAATTCCTTTTAATTTCATCATTTTCTAATTTTTTCAAGAGCGGGGTTTGAGTTTACCAATACCACTCACTAGGCCTGAAAACCGTACTAAATTATGTAAGTTAAGGAGAAAACCTCTTTAGTTTTACTTTAATACTGTTTGGATTTTTTGGAGCAATAAATAGTGTTTTTAAGTTATTTTTTTTAAAATAACAATCCAGCGTAATTTTGAGAATCTATATATAAATCGACGTAATGTTGTTGTTGAATAACCTGAAACTTATCTTCCCTATGCAGATTATGCAAAGGGCAGGCGCTAAGACAAGCCAGGAGGGGCGAAAATGTTTCACCCCTATGGTAATGTGTGTGTATGTGTGCGCGCGCGCGCGTGTGTGTGTGTGTGTGTGTGTGTTTGTGTGTGTGTGTGTGTGTGTGTGTGTGTGTGTGTGTGTGTGTGTGTGTGTGTGTGTGTGTGTGTGTGTGTGTGTGTGTGTGTGTGTGTGTGTGTGTGTGTGTGTGTGTGTGTGTGTGTGTGTGTGTGTGTGTGTGTGTGTGTGTGTGTGTGTGTGTGTGTGTGTGTGTGTGTGTGTGTGTGTGTGTGTGTGTGTGTGTGTGTGTGTGTGTGTGTGTGTGTGTGTGTGTCTGTCTGTGAGACTGTGTGTTCCCTAACTCCTCCTTAACCACCATAGATCACCGATGGGGGGGTGGTAGGGGGGTGGCACCCCCCCTACGGCCTCTGAGACCTACCCCCCCCCCCTAAGGTTCATTTTTGACCCCTTCCCCCCTTTGACCCCTTGAACCCCTGACCCCCCCCCTAAGGCCCATTTTCGACCCCTCCCCCCTCATCAACCATATCCAGACCGGGGCAAACCCCCCTACCAAAGGATTTGGAACTGGCTAACCCCCCCCCCTGCCACTTCATTCCCACCTGGCTACACCCCCCCCTAACAGTTTATATTTTCTTAGTTTTTTTTATTTTAAGGTAAAATGACGGCACGGCACTCCACTGTACAGCTACACTGGTATAGAAACTTATTTGTTGCTTGACTGACAATATAGGAAAAAAATGAAATACACAATAAATAAATACAGTACACTGTATATAAATATTTGTTGCTTGACTGACAATGTAGGAAAAAAAATAATTAAAATATCTATTGGAGGTGCGCCGCCGCTGCCGCCGTTTTAAAAAACATGAAACAGTTTATTGCTTCTTGACCAAAGTTGTACGACAAAACCTACTGTTACTACTGACTAACCATAAAAATATTGATTATAAAGATAATTACTAATCGTTTTATTTAACTAGAAAATAGAAGAAAACTGACAATTTGTTAACCCTGAAGCAAATACAACAAAAAAGGTACCTGCATAATTATGATGATGTTTTTTACGCTTTTTTTGAAAATTCGGTAACACCCCCTAAAGACTCGAAAGACCCCAAGCACCCCGGGTGTTTTTTTTCAAAAAAACACCCCGGGGTGTGACCCCCCCCCCAGAGGTCAAAAACCAAAACACCCCGGGGTGTGGATCCCCCCTAGCCGTCAAAAGTCGGTGACCTATGTTAACCACCCAACGGGGATTAAGGTGAATGAGGTATCATTGGAAAGCTTATACCCCAAAAATGTCGTAAAAGGGTTGAAATTTTCAAACAACTTACATTGACATCTTTATACTGGACAACGCGTTTTCACCAAAAGGGGATTTTGGAACTTTAAAAAATTTTTTGACTCAGAATTGGCTCAAACTTATTGGAAAGAGAATCAGGTAATGTAAAGCCAGAATATCATGATTTTTGGAAAAATGAATTCATGGACACCTTTATACTAAAGAACAACGTTTTTTCATTAAAGAAGGGAATTACCTTGCTCACCAACCACAAAAGGGATTGGGCTAAATGAGATATCATTGCAAAGCTTACGGTCCGGAGAATGTCATAAAGAGGTTGAAATTTAGAGAAAAAAATTGTATGGACATCTTTAGCCTGGACAACTCATTTTTACAAAAAGGGGAAACCTATGGATTTTGGAAAGTGAAAATTTTTTGTCTTTGAATTGGCTCAAATTTATTGATAAGAGTAATTATCCAATGTAAAACCAAAATGTCGTGTTTTTTGGTAAGATTAACATGGACATCTTAATGCTGGACGTTTTTTCACTGAAATAAGGAACGACCTTCCTCCACAACCAGCAAAAGGATTGGGCTAAATGAGATATTATTGCAAAGCTTACAGACAGGAGAATGTCACAAAGGGGTTGAAATTAAAAAAAAATGCATGGACATCTTTTCGTTAGACAACACATTTTCATAGAAACAGGGCCCTATGGAATTTGATAGTTGAAACAAATTTTTATCTTCAAATTGGCTCAAACTTATTGGTAAGAGTAATTAGCCAATGTAAATGTAAATATCATGTTTTTGGAAAAATGAAAATGGACATCTTTATGCTGGACAACGTTTTTTTTACTAAACGGAGGAATGACCTTTCTCCTTAACCACAAAAAGGATTGGGCTAAATAAGATATCATTGCAAAACTTAAATTTCAAGGAATGTCATAAAAGGGTTAAATTTTTCAAAAAAATCAAGTAAGCAAGGACATCTTTATGCCTGGACAACGCATTTTCACCAAAAGAGAGGACCCTTCTCTTAAACCACAAAACGGATTGGGCTAAATGAGGTATCATTGCAAAAGTTACTATCTGGAGAATGTCATAAATTTGTAAAAATTTTAAAAAAATAACATGGACATATTTATATTGGACAATATATTTTTACCAAATATGGAAGAACCTTCCTACCCAACCACAAAAAAAAATTAGGATAACTGAGATATTAGGGGAAACCTTATAGTTCAGGGAGCATCATAAGGTGGTTGAAATTAGTAAAAAATTAACAAGGACATCTTTATGCTGGACAACATATTTTTCCAAAAGAGGGAAAAACCCTTCTCCCCAGACTAAAATTAGAGTGGGTAACTGAGGTATCACTGTAAAGCTTACAGTCACGGGAATAGCATAAAAGGGTAGAATTTTGAAAAAAAAGTAAATGAATATAAAAAATGCGAAAATTATTTGTCAGCCGTATGGCTGACACGGGGCTACTAGTGAAAAAAATGTATATAACTTTTAGAGTTATTTTAGATGAGCCGTATTTGCACGAAATTAGTGGAAAATAGGGCACAAAACGAGAGCTCTGCTCTGGAACTCGCGGAACATCACTAATACATAATATAAAACATGAGAAGTGCGCACATATGAGGTTACCCTTAAATTGAAAAATCAATCCTTCTGCTGCCAGATTACTGGTAGGTAACTATTAACTAGTACAGTAAAAACGCTTGCAAACAGCTTTTCTCAAATAAAAAACGTAGATAGATGCATTGATCTTCATAAGCCTCAAAAATTGCACAAAAAAACAGATGTATTGCAGTGGCGTGCCCAGGGGGCGGGGGGCAGCCGCCCCCCCCCCGAAATCTGGTGAGCCGGATTTTTTTGTAAGGGCTCTTACGTTTTTTTAAATTTTGGGAGAGAAAAAATGTTTTCTTTCATATTAATACAGAAATTTTTCTGATGCCTTCCAAAGCATATTAATAGTCAAAAAACCAAATTTTCCCGATGTGTAGTTTAAATTAACAAAATATCTTAGTATCTCAATTTCAAATCGATTATCCCGTTCAGTAGTTAAGGCATACATGTTTAATAAAACTACTATAGCCCCCTATTATCCTTTTATTAACGTTTAAACACATGTTTTAAATGTATAGGATAAAAACCTTAAAATTTGTAATAAGTATCATTTGGAATTAAAATTTCTAGTGTATTTTAGCGCCTTAAATTCAAAATTTTCCCCCCTGGCATTCTGCCCCCTGACAAGGGGCTCTCCCCCTTGACCCCGCTGGGGGGCTCTCGCCCCCAGACCTCCCATATTGCGGGGCTACCGCCCCCCAGACCCCCCTTCAGGGTTAGTCTTTACCCCACCCCAGTCCGCCCCCCCCCCCAAACAAACCCGGCACGCCACTTGATGTATTGGATTGTTTAAAATGACAAACATCTCAACTCTACCGTATTTTGGTGCAAAAAAACCAAACACCAAACTCTAATAGTACTTTGATCGTGTTTCAAAGCGCAAAATTAAAACCTCTACCCCTCAAATGACTACTAAACAAGTTTTAATCAATTTTTTAATGTATTTTACAAACCAAATGGATTTCGATGACGCGTTTAGCACATTTGTGCTGAATACAAAAATTTGGTCGATGGTGTTCGGTTATTTTTGCACCAAAATACGGTAGAGTTAAGATGCTCTTGTCATTTTAAACCATTAAATACACTTAATTTTTTGCGCAATTTATATACAGAGCTTTTTTTGTTCTATTAGCTTTCCTATTTTCATTTAACAACATATATTTGCTTTCGATTTATTCAAGATTTATCGAATTTTATTTTTTAAGGTTTCTTTAAAAATCCGGACTGCGCGTTGGTGAGTACCAGCCCTGGTCCCGGCCTGATAGCCCCGAAACAATTTTGGCTTTCCACTCTTGCGATGCACTTTCCCCTCTAGCGTAGAGCCACCCCGAACAAAAACATATACGGGGAGGGAGCTGGTTAGCGGAAGGTCAATGAGGGAAAGTCCGAAACAGTGGTTGGGAAGGAAAAGAGCAGTTTCAAACAGTCTCTTCCTGTTTAATCTCCCCAATTTTGGAAAAAAGTAAAAAAAACCTTCAAAATGACTTCTAACTGCCTCCAAACTTAAGTTTTGAGGTCAAAATGAATGTTTTAAGCAATAAAAAAGCACAAAAAGGCAATAAAAATGACTTTTTAATCTTAAATTAGTGTTTTTTACCTATTTATTCTTTCAAAATTTGAAAAACGATATAAGTAAAATGAACTCTATAAAAAAAGATTTGGGTAAAATGCGTTTCTCGGATTTTAGTCTTCTAGTTTGAAGTTCAACCCCCTTCCAGTTTGTAACCAACTTGCCCACGTATGCCACACGGTAGCCCTCTGCGATTGATGGTTATATACCTGTGTCCACATAGAGTTTTATGAAGGCTTTATCCTTGCAACACTCAACGAAGACTGCTTTTGGGGTGGGGCATGACTGCTAATTCACTAAATAAGAAAATTTAACGTTTATGTATCGGCTAAAATTACTAACAAATTATTAAGAAATTTTTATAAACTTGTTCCACTGCCCAGCTTTCGAAAAACCCAAGCAAAAAATTAAGAACTTGCTAAAATAAAAATAAGGATACGGAAAAGTGAAGCTCAAAGGGTTTCTCGGAAGTGGAAAATGCATTGAGGCTGTGTCACACTGAGCAGTGGACCGGTATGAGCCGATAGGTTACAAAATATCACGAAAAATTTACAATTCTATTTTAAATTTTTAAAACATGAGTGAAAAAGGAAGAAACGCAAGTCGAAAATTTTTCTACAATTTAACGCTAAAAATAAACAGACAATTAAAAACTAACATATATAATTAATACTACAAAGTACGTTTTATTGAGGATTAACCCTACCAGTCCCAACTCCTAACCCCATTCACTTTCTATCAAGTTTACCTTGCCATCAGTATGATTCGAATTACGATTTAATTCTCGATTTGTACTTCGAGTTATTTCTCTTCAATACAGTTGTTTGTGTAAGCTCGAATTTTGTTTAATTGATACAATTACAACTTGCAAAATTTTGTAAACACTGAGAATAATCTGTACCTAAAGTATTTGATACAAGACTTCCTAATGAATACATTGCACCAGCTCCGCAATCGTCCAGCGGAGGTTCCAAACCGTGTAAGCCACAGGCTATTGTCTAAACAATGTATCGTTTCAATATTATCAAATTCAATTAATCCTTTTTTTTGAACAACACGAGAAAGTTAAATCGCTCCACCTATCGTATCCTACTCGATATTGTTACGTTATTTAAATTTAATTTTAAAATAATTTCGTGGCTTAAATTTAAGGCTTCTTTCATGGTGCACGTTTTACCTTTATTTGCAAGGTTAACGTGAGTTTGAAAACATCAGCGGCGTGCGAGATGATTAGTAAAGTGGTAACTTGGTTATGTCGTAAGATCTTCCATTACAAATTTTCTTAAATAATCTCCATGTAAAAACATAAATTCGGCATGAAAATAAATATAAATACTAAAACAACCCGGCGATACAGTAAAAACTAAAATCTGGAAAAACAAAAAAGTGCCAAAATTAAATGCACTACCCTACCTGAATTTGATATCGATTATTTTGCAGCGCAAATTACTTTATTTTTATTCATTAGCTATACTTACGTGTATGGGTTCGCCTGTGAAGTCCGGGTGCATGGGGATGTAGGTCCTGTAATATCTCACCATTGTTGGTCTCTCGTCGTCCCTAGGCATTGGCAAAGACAGCGGAGGTCTGTGGGAATACTTTGGTCTGCGTACAACTTCTTGGACAATTTAATCCTAGCCACTCTGTGGTATTCCTTGGACAAGGAATACTAATCCTAATGCACAGCTCTGCCCATCTAAAGTAACAGAACAACACAAATAATAGTCAGGATTAGAGGACATAAGATTTAAAATACTATACTTGTTACTTATTGTTTAAAAAGGGAGAACTGTCACAAATCGAAGTCCTATATCGCTTGGATTTTTGGAATCGCGGAATTAATCCCTTGTTTAATATACTGAACCAATCGTGTGGAAATTTAAGAAAATATTGTAAGAAAGCTTGCTGCTGAGAAGCCAAGATAAGATAAGCCTCCTTTAGCAATAAA